>CALSBV010012138.1:1804931-1824306 GCA_943590825.1 Bovichtus diacanthus
CACACACACACACACACACACACACACACACACACACACACACACACGGATGTGTATATACATATATAGATATATATCTCTATAGAGTTGTTCCTTGTGCGGTGTGAGGGTCTAATGACAGAGGGGGTCGTATCCTGTACAGTCTGTAAAGCCCACTGAGACAAATGTGTAATTTGTGATATTGGGCTATATCAATGCATTTGATATATATATTTCTCTCTCTCTCTCTCTCTCTCTCTCCCTCTCTGCGTCTGTGTGTGTATGTATATATATATATATATATATATATATATATATATATACACACGTATGTTTGGCTGTTCTATCACTAGCAACTTCTCAATTGATTTTCCCCAAAAAATTTATAATGATATATACTGTGTGACAATGTATATCCATAATGCAATATACAAGGGTGTATACTGTGATAGAGGATTCATCCATAGTGCCCACTCCTACAGATAGCATACAATTATCAATGTATGAGGTTAACATACTTTAGGTATTATCTGTAGTGGACAAACGGAGACTAGTCAGCCATTGTGCTGTTAGCATGGTTACCATAATGGTCTAGCTGGACCTCTTTTGTTCACTACGTTGCTGTCCAAACAGCAAAAAACACACAAAGCCTTTCAACAAAAGAGCGAGGCAGAAAGAAAGCAAGAGGTAGTTTACTGTTGAGGCTCCATTCTGTCTGGGAAGTGTGCTACATCTTTAACTTTGGATATTTGAAAGTGTGAGCTCAGGCTCAAGCTAACATTAACATCACTATCGTCCTGTTCTAAACTCAAACCACTTCTCCGGTACTACGCTTGACTCAGGTTATGCAAAAGTACAGAATGTTTTTTTTTGTTTATGGTTTGTAACATTACTGTATGTTTCTATTGCTGTTTATAAATAAAGTTTGGTTGAGTTAAAACACTGCATATTCAACTTTACTGCTACCAATGTACTGAAGGTAACGTTATAACGTTACCGGAGAAAGTGCTCCGTGGGTACGTTACGGAAGCTAATGTAAACTATATGCACCGGCCAGACATTAATGAAACAAATAATACAGTAAGCTAACAATGGATTGGTTGACTTACTTGTTTGGGTATTGTTAAGTGTCCTCCTGTTGTTTACAACTGTAATGTCGCGCCAAGACTTCATTGCACCGGAAGTAACGACATTTTCCCGCGGTCTGTCACTGCCGTGGGTGTGTTCTTACAGTTCCTCGCTTTCAAAAATATTCTTAAAACAGGAGTCAAACTCTAAAAGGAGACCACTTCTACAGCGACTCCTCCACGGGTTCACAGTCTCACACAGATAGCTGACATGAACCAATGTATTAGATAGAATCAGATTTGGCAGATCGCTCGAGCGAAAGTTGCTCCACCCGCGGCGAGAGTTGCACTGTGCTCGCGTCGCTTCCCGACGTGTCATCACAGCGCGACGTCACAACAGGAGGGGAATCCAACCTGACCCGGAAGGATTTGCGCTTCACTCACATGTGGACAGGATTTAACACCACTGACGGGAACGTGCATGTGTGTTGTGATACAACTCCATACATACACGCGCGTGATGAACCTCACACTTTGGTTTAATAAGATTAAATCAGGATATCTGTTCATAGACCGTGCGAGCTTGTTTTCGTTGTAGATCGACCCTCCAGAGGCGACAAATGATACGATGGAAAATTTAGAATTGAGCCTGTCATCACTGGGTACCATATCCAGACATGTTGACAAAAGTCACACCGAACTATCCCAATATCTGTCCAAACAGGTAAGACATGTTAATAACTGGCTTGTATGGAATTTAAGACTGTCTTTAGAGTGTTTTCATTTCGCACTGTGACTCAAAACGTGTGCTGTGTGCAGCATGCAGTAATCTTACCTTCACATGTCAGTAGTCACTGTACAGATGACATCATTTAGTGCTTCTGTGTCATTAAAACCATTCTCCTGCCTTGAAAATCCATAGGATGTTATTGTGTATAGGATTTATGTTTAGCTTTTATGTCAACCAATCAATGTATATCAATCTGGACCCTTCCCATATGATCTCTCCTCAGATATGGAGCCAGCAGGACAGGCAGTGCATTCTAGAGTGCGTGGCTCAGCTGCTGCTGGAGAAGGATTATACTTTTCTCATTGCTCGACACCTGCGGCCCCTGGTTTTGGACCTTTTGGAGCGCAACGCAGAGAGGGTCAAAGCTGGTGGCAGGATCAACCATGACCTCCACGAGCGCCTGTGTGTGGCCCTCAGCAAACTCCTCGGCATCAGTCCTGATGCACAGGCGTAAGTAATGGACTCTATTCTCTTCGGTGAGCTTGGGAAATGTCCCCTCTCCCCAGCCTAGCGCATAAAGATGCTCGGGGTGCTTCATCTGGACACATGGCTGGATTTACTCAGTCGGTGGCCCATTGGGTAAAAATTAAGTGTGGGCCCCTGTTGACACCTTACACCACCACCTCTTCTATGTTTCTTGTTGCCTTCAAGTAACCAGATTAAACCGATATATTTACATCCTGTTAGCACAATATCATTTTTACAGGGTTTGCACACGGTCTTGAAAGTTTGGGAAATGCTTCATTTTAACCGTTATGTTTTCACGATTAGGAATATGCTTGGATTCGAATATACTCCTTGAAAGATGCTTGCTTTTCAACATAAATTGGTGTTTCATCTACACAATCACTCATGTAAACCAAGAATATATTACAAATTAATATTTTAAATGAAACAATCCCATTGTCTGGCGTCTCACATCAGACCGGATCGGAGTTGCTAAGCATTTAATACACATGATCAAAACATCTACTCAAAGTTAACAGGAACAGCTGGTATAAAAAACAAAGTGATAATATACAGTACATTGATTGCTGTGGGTATAAAGGAATTCTGTAATTTAATAATCTTATTTTTTGCAATTGCATTAATAGTTACAATTTAGATGTGGTGATGAAAGCTGTGAGTCTGGACATTTGTGGTTTATGTATCTTGAAACGTGCTTGAATTTTACACTTCAAAAGTTGTGCAAACCCTGATTTTAAAATAACTACGTTTTTTTTATCACAGAGCGTCAAGATTAAAGGTATAGTTCAATATTTGGGAAATGCAATCAGAACAAAATCAAAACCGATGTTCACCGACTGTACCTGGCAAGCACATAACTCCACCTAAAACCCCAAATTGTCCATTTTACATTTCTGTTTGTGTACGAAACAAATGAGATCCCACATGTTCGTGATCTTTCATTTTTTGACGGAGCCTAGCTAGCCGTTTCACCCTGCTTCCAGTCTTTATGGTAAGCTAGGCTAGGCTATCACTGCCCTGACTCCAGCTCTGTATTGGACAACAGACGTAAGCTTGGCATTTATCTTCTCATCTGACTCTCACACAGAAAGAAAGTGTATTTTAAAAATGTTGAACTACTCCTTTAACTGTTAATGCAGGACACTTGTCTATTCAGTCGACATTATGATTTTGTGGTACAAACCAAACGCAGGGAAACTGTCGTGGCCTTGCTGTAGTTGCCCGCTTTGTCCAGTAGGTAATCCGGCCTTGACTTTTAACCAAAGTTTGTCAAAGATGGACAGATCTGTAGTCACGTCATGTATACAAAGCTGCAGTACGGAAGTTACTATCATACTCAATGAGTCTTCCAAGCACCGTACAACATGGAGTTTGGGGTATGAATGACTGAAATTAGATTACATAAACTGCAAATTTTTCAGGACTTTGAAGTGCACCAACTTTCACTAAATTGGAGGACTTGTGAGTGATGAAATGCTTTGTGATCGTGCCGCAAAACCAATTTAAAGACAAAAAAATATGGATTTATCAAGAGAGAGACCGTTAAAAAAGAGTTGTCTAAATCGCTGGAAAAAAGGCTGAAATATCGAGACTTGTATAAAGAAGCTAGCATTTCTGCAGGCTCCGTCCACCCGGAGTAATTCTCGACTTCTCTCCATAAGGTTTGCTGCAAGGTACTTCAACGATGCCCCCCCAGTGTTTCAGAGGCTCTTCTTCACCAGTGAAGAGGCATCATCTGTTCAGTATGGCCCAAGGAGGATGAAGCTGCGTGACCTCATGGGTGCCACCCTGCGTTTCCTCCAGAGTGATTGTGCCAAATTTCGAATGCTCTGGGACTGGAGTCCCTGTGTGTCACAGCTGCTCACCAGTGATGTCATGGTGCGAGGGTATGTACATGGTACAAGAACTGTGAGATTTCCATTATTGTGCTGAAATTAATGACAGCATGGAGGTGAGGAACATTTGTCCATTTATCTGAAAAAATGTTTAAAAAAACTATGCTTTAGAAAACAAAGACATTTATCTGTAGCTCTTCCTCTTCTGGTATGCCTTTCAAAACATTAAACATTGTAGTTTAATATTGATTACTAGTCATATTGGTCAGACTGTAAATACAAGCAGCCGAGTACAAAAAGCTTCACATCACCACCTCGCTTGTGATTCAGAGGTGGAGTATTTCTGACTGCTGCAATGTATCGACTGGTTTAAAGAACTACTGAATTATCATATTGAGGCAAAATGGCTGCAAAGCTGGCACATTCAAATACAAATGAATTAATCCTGACCTAATTTAGTAAATTCAGCAGACTAAAAATTAGCTATACATGTATATTTTTTCCAAGGTAAAAGGGGGCTTTCTCAATTAAGCTATATACTTTTTTTGTTTCTGGTTTCACAGCTAGTACATATATGTGAGACAATTTAATAGTTTCTTTAAAGTATTCATATGTTGTAATTACAAAGCTAAACTGTCCTGGAGTAAAGCCAAACACCACCAAAGCTCAATGCGGAAGCTGCCATGGATGATATGGGACATTTTAAAGATGTTGTTTTGTGACGAAGTTTGCTTTACTGACATGCAGGTCTTTCTTTGATTTTCTGGATCTACTAATTGCCAAGATATTAATGAGCGTTAAATCAAACACCCCTTAAGAAACCTATGGATGACATCAATGTGTTTGTATTTCTCTACAGTTTATAGTGAAGCCCCTCTGTTCTTTTCCATCCAATATCTGCCCTGGTGTTTACATTTAGCTGTTACAATGTTGATACTGTTGTATGCCTTTCAACAGCTTTTCTACAAAATGTTTGCATTCTTTTGCTTCCTGCTTGTTTGCCCTACAAGTTAAACGTACTGTATTTTCTCATTGTCTCTAACAGGTACACTGCCCATTGTTTAGCGCTGGTGTCTCATATGACTGATAATCAGAAAACTATCTTTCTAAGAAAGGTGCTGACGAATGATGAGATCATGCACATGAAACTCAAGTATGTACCTTTTGTTTATATATATATATATATATATATATTTTTTTTTTTTTAATTTATTTATTTATATATAAAAATTCAAATCTATGACTTGAAGTGGAAGGCCTTGGTGAGTTGGTATGTAGTGGGACAGAGTATTATGGAAGAGTTGTAGTTTAAATTGGTGGTGGAAGAAGTATTCTCATTCCTTACAAAGTACTCTCTAGTTCGAATAAAAACTAAAAATACTCTATTACAAGTAAAACTACTGCATTCAAAAATATTACTTTGACATGATAGTTCTGTATTATTATTAGTTTCATAACGTTTTCTTTGTACCTTTTTAGATCTTTGGAAGAAACTCAGCAGCTGGAGGTAGAAAAGGCTCTGGTGTTAGCCAATCAGGGCTCTGTGGTGTGGCGCCAGGAGAAAGCCAATAAGTTCACCAGGGGCCAGGTGGTATCAGAGGACCTGTCCCAAAATGTTGTGGCAGTCTGTGGTGTTGTCCTCCCCAGGATAGTTCCTCGACAGGCTGAGCAGGTATGCACCCTTTTGTTTGTCACATAAGATAGCCTGCTGTGGATCTTTTTTCGGTTCTAATGTTGATCTCAATTTGCAGAGAAACCCAACAGATCTGGTGCTGGTGGACTCAACCTGCCGTAATCTTAGAAGACTGGCATTGGCGGTGGCTTCCCAGAAGCCTGTGCTGCTCGAGGGTCCTATCGGATGCGGTAAAACTGCCCTGGTTGAGTTTATGGCTGCTGTGACAGGACATACAAAAGCTACAGAGATCATCAAGGTCCAGCTTGGGGATCAAACTGACAGCAAGGTGAGAGTGCATGGTATCAATCTTAGGTGTGACAGTGGGCATTTAGGAGGCAGGGAGGGTCTAATTAAGGACTGTATGGAGTTGTATTATTGGAATTGTAGGATCCAGTGTATTGCCCATACAGCCCATACATAGCCCTTCTCTGTCACCCAACTTTATGAATGTTCAAATACTTAATCACAAGGCGCCCCGCAGCGACCGGGGTTCGAGCCCACCCTGGGCCTGTTGATGCATGTCATCCCTTCTGTCTCTCCCCTGCCTGTCCTGTCTGTCTCCCCCTCTCTCTAGATAGAGGTTAGATGGAAGGCTGAACATTAGTGAATGTGTTCTGTTTGTTTCACAGATGCTTCTCGGGATGTACCGTTGTACTGATATACCAGGGAAGTTTGTGTGGCAGCCAGGAACGTTGACACAGGCTGTATCTAAAGGCCAATGGATCCTCTTAGAAGACATTGACCATGCACCTCTGGACGTGGTGAGTTCAAACTTGTTGAGAACTGTATAGAATATGGCCTTTAATATTTTCAGTTCCAACGCATACTCAATAGGCCTCAACCTGGGCTTGCACCAATACATCCTTAATGTTAGTCCAGTTTCTTGAAAATGTATCATTGCAAAAACCCACAACTGGACAGAAATAAAAAAAAAAAGTTTAATAAATTCTTTATTTTTTAATTTTTTTAGATATCAGTACTCCTGCCTTTGATGGAGAATAAAAAGCTGATGATTCCAGGACGTGAGGATTGCATCGACGTTGCTCCTGGATTTCTGTTCTTTGCAACAAGAAGGTAAGAATGTCATTACATAAATCAACAAAGTCATCCTCTGGGTTTTTAGGCTACGTGCACATCCTGCTTATAGTTACTATGGGATAGCCTGCAGTCGGCCTTTCGGATCTTTTTGCATTGTTAAGGTGTCAGTGTGCTGGTGTTTACACCTGGCATTAACATAACATAACTTTGGTGATCCGATCACAAGTGGACAGCGCTAAATACAAGTGTGAACGAGCACTAAGAAGTTTTGTGATCCGATCACTCAAACCACTAGCCGAGGTGGTCCGGGCAGATTTGACCACATATATCTTTTGTAGTTGCAACTAAAACAGTAACACAGAGACTCCACGTCTGAACGAAGACAGCAAACTCTTTATTGCTCCCGCATTGTCAACAGTGTTGGGAGATCTTTATTTCAGCTTTCTGTGGACTCTAAAAACTCTTTCCCTTTTTGCTCACTCTACAACATTGTTAACAAACCACAAATTATGAGCCATATTTTCCTCTTTGTTTTGTCATTTGGTTCCGCTGGTCAGCAGATGTCACCAATTGTTTCCACGAAAACATGGCGCTTAGGTCAACGTAGGCCTCAGGGTAGGGTGGCTAACTTTTTCGGTTTAACATAATTCCGCCCCAGTCTAGGCAATATCAGTCTTCAGTCCCAGTCACTTTGCTTCAGCAACACGTTTTCCTTTAGCATCTCCTGCTGACAGGTGACTGGTAGGTAGCCATTCACCAATTTGAAACAAGCAATTTATAGCCAATCTGTGCAGCTAAGAACGTTTGGTGAATCCATTTGCAACACTCATGCGGGAGGTTGAGGATAAGAATAGGAACATGTCGTTGCATGAGGCCCAATGAGTCCTATATAATGGCACACAGTGATGGAAGGTGTTGTGTGATCAATGCAAAAAACAAGACTTTAACACCTCCGTATACCTGGCCAATCACTGCATAAAGTAGGTATGATATGACATAAGTATGCTTGTGCATTGCAGGATGTACCACAGTGGTGGCAGTTGGCACAAACCACAGAACTCTCATGCAGCGCTGCTAGACAAGTACTGGACCAAGCTGCAAATGGGCAACATGACACGAGAAGAGCTGAAGAAGGTGAGTGTTGAACCCACACGGGGGTATTCCAGCATACTGACCAATTAGCCCACTATTTTGATGAACACGTGAAATTTCACAAAAGGTGTCATGCTGGATCAGCAGGTAGAGCTGAGGAAGGAACCTCAACAGGAACATTGGTAAAAGTAAAAACCTGAAGGATACGAGCTTTCAAACGTACTCAAAAGCTTTTCTAACATGTGTGTATCCTGCGCTGGATTACTCTGCTGGCTTTTTGGGGCCTTTTAAAATACCTCCATGTGTGAATCCCTCCAAAACAGTGCCATGAGATATTTCCTGGGTGTGCACCAATAGGTACCAAGGCTCTTGGTCAAGAACCTGTGTTTACTCCGTATAAAGAGCAATGGGCTGATGTTAGGATGACATGATATGTATATGGGTCTGAGAATGATTTTGTATATCATTTAATTTAAACGCAAAGAGATTTATGTGCCCAGCTGGTGTGTTGCCATTTACGCTTGAAACTGGACGGTATGTCAGTCTGGAAGAACAGTGGAATGGATGACGTACAAAGATTGAGTTTCACTTGTGAAACTTTAGCTAATTACCTGGAGAAATAATTTGCTTATCTACATATTTTTTATTTCTTTTTTTAAACGGACATAAGTGAGTGTGAATTAAAGGTCCAGACAGGAGCAGACTGGCTGCGCTGTTGCGCACCTACGATATATGTTATTAGTTCATAATCATAGGACATTATTTTTTAAAGCTCACAGCTGATGTTTTTTTTCATGTAGTAGTTAATTTAACATGCTAGATTTATGCTAACATGTAAACCTACATGCTTTAGGTATATAATATAGATACATGCAGCTTTTTAGGTTTAGAATTCTGTTATTATAGTTCTATTCTCATTCCTTTTAATGGTCACTGTAACTGATTATATAAGAATATATTGGCGCTTATTATTTATTGTTGCTCTTATACTATGTATTACTAGAAGATGTATGTGGGATGGTCCGGATGTTTGGCAGGAGCCAGAAATACAAGTTAACAAACTAACTACCCCGTTGCTCCATGTGCAGGTTCTTATCAGCCGGTATCCTCAGCTGACGGTGGTGTCGGACCGTCTCCTGGACATATACTGCCAGCTAACTGGGGAGAGACACTCTGACCTGGACACGAGCAGCCTTCAGACTCCTGATGATAGCCCGCAGCACAAGTCTGAGGACAAAAGCACGCCGCTGGAGGGTCGAGCCCTGTCACTGAGGTGAGGCCCAGCTAACTACTTCCTCTGCTCTGCCTTTACTTTACTTTGTCTGCTATTTTAATCCAATAATGTGAAGTCTTATCCTGAGATAGTGGTTTCAGGAAAAATGCACCAGACTGAACACATCACATTCTGCTATTCTTTGATGAATCATGATATGGCTGTCGCACTACACTGTGTTTTTTTTTTTTAAAACACTGAGACTACAAATGCAGATTTTTCATGACAGGAAAAAAAAAGCCACTGAAACCACATGTAGATGTGGTAGTAGATCATGACCCAAAACTATTTACTATTTATTACTTTTAAAGGTTCAATGTGTAGTTCGGAGCCACCTGCTCCAAAGAAATAAGGGGCAGTATTTCACCTCTACTACTGGGCCCATACAATCTAAATTCACCAATCATCAAAATCAACAGTTATTGTAAAAGCCAACTATAGAATGTTCTCCTGTTTATGTTTTATTTGTAGTAGTTTGTCATATTTATTATATTCTAAGTTTCAGAGTATTCTAATATATTCTTTATACTGTGTATTGTATTCTACAGCTTTATGTTTGCACTAACCAACCAGTAGTGAGCAACTTATCTATCCGTAGTTTTTAGGCAGATGACAGGAGCAGTTAACTTAATGTTTTTCTCGACAGTTGAAGAAATATGCCAATATAATATTTCTGTGAATCGACTCACAACATTCCGTACAGCTGTGTCTGTCTGCCACACTTATGGCCATTTTTCTCATTCTTTTTTATGGATCAAGCTAGGTATTTAGCTAGTTGGGTATGTCGCGAGATTGTTTCCATGAAGTTGGGGATCTTGCTTGACACAGATTAAAAAAACATGCTGAAAGTCTGTGCAGCAGAGATGGAAAGAGAAGACTTAGTCCCTCGTATGGGACAACCTCCAAAAACACTTCATCCTTCCATACCCATACTGCAACTCATCTCAGCCCTTTATCCTTACTGTCATCAGCAGGGGGGGGCTAACATAGAAAGCTTTAGCCCCCTTGCCCTTACAACTGTCAGATTCCCCCCAATCAAAACTACCAGCCTTTAATTAGCTTTCCACGAGCTGCTGCTGTGCTCGATTTATTATTGAGTGGACTGTCCTCTGTACTATGGGCTGGACTCAGATTGTGCAGGTCAAACAGCGGCATTCTCGTGATGTGCCGGGTTTATTAACTCCTCCTCACTGCGAGACATCACTCGTCTGCGCTGGTGCGTTTTGAAGTTTCCATATGCTTTCAGTGTGATGTGTGTGCTGGTGAATATTCAGCCATAAAATCAATGTGTCTGGAGTTTCCATGCGCTGCTCTTCAATAGTACATATGCTTCTCATGGATCAATGTAATTAACTTCATAGCTCGGCCTGCAATGCTCATATGTGTTGTTCTAGGTCATTAGAGTTCTTGCCATTTTAAATTCTGCTTGTTTATGTTTACCCTTTGTTTCACCTGTCACTGATTTTATACTATAAGCCAATATGAGGTATTGGTGGTCCCAACCTTCCCTTGATGATCACCAGAGACGAATATCTAATAGCGAAATAACAAGCTAATTTAGGGACTGGAGTCGTGTCTCTAACATACTCTTGTCACCTGTATTTTCCATTCATGTTATTCTCTTGATGTGTCTTCATTATGATTCCGCAGGGACCTGCTGAAATGGTGTGAGCGGATCAGTGTTAACTTTGATAGCACCTCATCAGCCACAGCACAAAATGTCTTCCAAGAGGTAAGTGGGTTTGATTTCTTAAAAAAAATAATAAAGAGATGCATATCTTCCCCACTAAGCTGCCAGAAAATAGCATTATATTATATTTGGTCATACTGCACTGGACCCAGTCCTAAAATGTTGAGTGAAAATGTGTATTGATTGAAGTGAGGGTGTAAAAACTGTAATTAGACAAGTGGCGGGATTGAGAATGAATTATTTGTATTGACTGATGCCTTTTCATGATCTCTCTTCATCAGGCTCTTGACTGCTTCACAGCCATGCTGTCTCGCCATGAAAGTCGATTGCGAATGGCCGAGATCATAGGAAGCAAGCTCAACATCTCGAAGGAGAAGGTATTAGACCAGCCTGCTTTGGCAAAAAAAAAAAAAAAAAAAAAAAAGTTTGGAAGGGTGGGAGGCATTCAAGTGAGGAAAAACAAAATTCTGATCTCAATTGTTTTCTCTCCTGTGTGTATGACTTACAAACAGATGAAAGAAGGGGTTTGCCAGGATCATTTTTAAATGACTTTTGTATAAAAATAAAAAAATTGTAATCTGTAAAACAGGTGGACATTTTTTTTTTTGACAAGATAATTTTTCTAAGTGTGTGTTGTTGTAACACATTTCAGCCACAAGAGGCTCAAGTGCACCAATACCCCATGGTCTAAATAGGCCTGAGAGCAGTTTTCACATATAGAAAAAAAAGCAACATAGAAAACTGATCCTGGCAAAACAGTTTTGTAAAACAACCCCCTACAGCATTGATTGATTTATAAAAAATCATTAAAAAAATGTTTTTAAAAAGTATAATTGTGGACATTAATGTGACCCTCAACCTGAAGAACCTTGTTATTTCCAAATTGCTGTAATCAATTTGAAAAAAGTGTGTACATTGTTATGAGTTAAATTCCTGGCTGCTGTTTGTGTCCAGGCCCAGCACTTCTGCCAGATGTATCAGCCTGGCATCTCGCTGAGCGAGCTGGAGGCCTCGGTGGGCAGAGTGATTCTGTGTCGAAAGCAGACTGAAGCGGTGCAGCTGAGTGTGTAAGTGGGACATGACCTTTGACCTCTGTTTGCACCATATATGCGTCAGCTAGTGACTGTGCCAACATTGTCCAAATAGACCCCCTGCTGGTAAATTGAATAAACATTGCATTGATTGTAAACTACATTATGGTAAACAAAGCCATCTAATGGCTCAGCCATCAGAACATAACCCAAATATTCACATTGATTCTTTCCCAAAGCCAATATGAAGAGGTGTCAGACTTTGTATAGTAGCATGCAACAACTGACATAAGTGTGTGCAGTGTTAAAAGTTTGGTTGAGGTTGTAATAATAAAGTACATTGACCTTTTGATCTTTTTAGATATTTAAACTTCTATAGCTCACAGTCTCAGTTATTTCTCCATCTAATAAAGTGATTTAAAGCAACTTTTGAAAGATGTGGACATTGGAGACTTTTTGATAGGATCTTTTTATTTGAGTATTTTAACCTTTATCCATTAAATTTGTTTCTTTATTGCCATAAACAGGGACAACCAGACATTCGCTGCGACACGTCCCTCTGCTGTGCTGCTGGAACAGCTGGCAGTGTGTGTAGCCAAAGGGGAGCCTGTTCTCCTGGTGGGAGAGACGGGAACAGGAAAGACTTCCACTGTACAACACCTGACCAGAGTCACAGGTGAGCCCAGCTCTGCTGCTCCTCTGGTCTGCACGCTGACGTGTTCAGTCCATACATGACTTCACATGGTTCGTCACCATTCCTGATTCAAATATTCCCTATTGTGTGTTCAATCCAGGACACAGGTTGCGCGTTGTGAACATGAACCAGCAGAGTGACACTGCCGACCTGCTCGGAGGGTGAGTTACACACAACTTGTACCTTTTAATAACATCAACATAACATTTTCCATCATGTACGGATTTCATGTCTTGGCAATATCAAATACCATTTGTCATTTTGATAGGGTACATTTTACTTATCTATTGAGGTTTTCAAATGAAGCTTTAAATGTCTGTGTCATAGTTTATGACTTCTTCAGCCTTAAGAAAACAAATCCTTGGTCCAAATCTTCAATTTGAATAAAGTAATTCACAGGATTAAATGAGTCTTTTTTTGATGTGGGAGCTGAAATATTGTTCTGTTATTGTGGTTATATAAATGTTATTTATTGTGCCGTTAGACCCCCACGTTAATAAAGGTGTGTGCTAAATGCCAACAAATATGGATTCAAGCAGAATATTTGGATAAAAACATGTTTTGGATTTTTGAAATGACTACATCCATTTTTTACATTTTTTTTTTATAAATGTTGACTTTTGGATTTTACAACGCGCTGGAGTTTTGGGAATTTTTCGGCTCACACGAGTCTGATACAACCGTACGCAGTCACCACTGGAATCTGATTCTACAAAGAGTATAATACTAATAATATTAGTGCAGCCTAATGTTTATCTGCAACTGTGCAGATAGACCGGGTTTAAATGCAACAAATGGATATGTGAAAGAAAATAAGAAGAAGCTGCACATTTCAATGTCAATGTTATGAATGCAAAAAATTGTTTGTGCTGCAACAGACTTAAGCTTTTATTCAAAGGCAAAATTGAACAAAAAGGCATTTTTTTAATTTAAAAAGGTTAACAAGAAAATCAGTCGACGAACGTTCAAGAGCATGAGGGAAAGCAGCCGCTGAATTAAACAAGCAAAGTGCAGGCTCTTTGGTTGTGGGGGAGTGTGTTTCCCTTGTGCCAGTGTAGAGCCGAGCTACCAATACAGTCAGGAGCAGCATGCAACACTGCATGTACTATATCTAATCCTGCAACATTCTCAGAACCTTTCTACACATTACAAACATGTACAGCAACAGAGCATTCCAGATCTCATCTGCATTAAACCATATCTCTTAGCCAGATAACACTCCTCTGTTCCACACTGTTCTACTCATTACAGCCGCCGCTTTTATCCAAAGTGACTTACAATAAATGCATTCAAGTTTAAAACTCTGTTATTTTTGGTCTAATGCAGGTACAAGCCAGTAGACCACAAGCAGATATTGCTGCCTCTGCGGGAGGCCTTTGAGGACCTCTTCTCCCAGACGTACTCGAGGAAGCAGAACCTGACCTTCCTGGGTCATGTGCAGACCTGCTTCAGGGGGAAGCGCTGGCAGGATCTGCTCAAACTCATGGACCACGTCTGCAAGTCTGCTCTCACGAAGGAGCTGCAGGAGAAATCCAATGGTAGTTCACTAGAAAGACTAAACAACGATAAGAGTAAGTATCTTGGCGTCTGTCACACAATGAAAGACTTGTACTCCTTGTGTGTTTGTGCAGCTGCCTTGCTGCAGGAGCAGTGGGAGGTGTTGGCTGCCAAGCTGAACCAGACCCAGCAGCAGATACGAGCCTGTGAGGCGGCCATGGTCTTCTCATTTGTGGAGGTAAAGACCTTAGAGAAAATATCTTGTCACAGTGTGCCCTGGTAGCCTAATGATCAAGGTGCATACCACATAACCGTACCCGTCTCACTCTCTGTACTTCCAACTGTCAAATCAACAGGGCTGGAAGAAGTATTCACATCTTTTTACTTAAGTAAAAGTACTAATAACACAATGAAAATATCCCAGTACAAGTAAAAGTCCTGCATTCAGAACTTTACTTCAGTAAAAGTATGTAGCTATTATATTTTTCTATCAGCAAAATGTACTTAAAGTATGAAAAGTAATAGTATTGATTGTGCAGTAAGATGTTCCCTGTCAGAGTTTTGCTGTTTTATTTGATGGTTCTTATCTGCGGGCCTGTGAGAACCACGTGTCACTAAAAAGTCAACTGTTTTTAGCTTTGTGACGATGCATTTTCCAGCTTTATTTAGCTTAATATGTAGTAGAATGTCATATGTATACTTTCTATACATAAAGAAACGCGTCATCCTTTAGTTTATCACAAACATTGAAAATCAGCAAACTTGGAGATGCATGGTTTTCACTGGACAGGAAGGACATGAAAAACTGTGAAATGAAAATGAACTAATGCTGTCAGACAAATGTAGAAGTGAAAAGTACAATATGTACCTCTGGGATGTAGGGTATAGAAGTAGAAAGTTGCATGAAATGGAAAAACTCAAGTAATGTACAAGTTACTCAAGTTTTTACTTTTAGTACAGTACTTGAGTAAATGTACTTGCACATACTCCACCACTGCTACCGTGAGTGTACAGGGAGGGTTGTGTAGCCTTGGTGGAGCAGCTCTGACCTCTCTGAGTTCCTCCGTAGGGAACATTAGCCCAGGCTGTAAAGAAGGGCCACTGGATCCTGCTGGATGAGATCAACCTGGCAGCAGCCGAGACCCTGGAATGTTTGAGTGGACTGCTAGAGGGCAGCACCGGATCGCTGGTGCTGCTGGACCGCGGAGACACCGGTGAGGACTGCTGTCCCCATTAGGCCTGGGGTTTGATGGCTTTTTATCCAATATCAAATCTGTATCTTTTTTTAAAAATCAAATCCATATCCGAATCTCTTATTGAGTACAGTTAGATTCAGCCTTCAACATTCAAACCAGAGTTAAAAATGCATATAATCATTTGAGCTCAGTACTTTCTGTTGCCAGAAACACTTCCTGTAGTTGCAGTCTAAAGGATGTTTTACAAGCTGTAGATAAAACCCTGAATTGAGTTATGAAATGTTGATCGAATACAACATTTTCAGTCCGACTCATAGAAGTACCAGGTGCAGCTACTCGCGTTGCATACCGTATTTTCAGGAGTAACTTGAAGCAGAGGCTGGAAGTCCATGATTCAGAACTATTAAGTTAAAAAGCCTAAAATATTGTTATCATTTGAAAGGAAGTTCAACTGGGAGATGATACTGACATGATGCCGCTTCTCTCTTTGCCGAGTTGGACTACAAAAACACATTGACAAGTTGTGATGGTTTTGTGGTTTCTTACCCACGAATGATCTTTGGAATA
This sequence comes from Bovichtus diacanthus, assembly GCA_943590825.1. NCBI lineage: Eukaryota > Metazoa > Chordata > Actinopteri > Perciformes > Bovichtidae > Bovichtus > Bovichtus diacanthus. Next base: position 1,820,824 of record CALSBV010012138.1, read on the forward strand.
GTACAGATGCTGGCTGTCAGAGCACATTAACCACGGCCTTAGTGTTGAGTGCCTACAGCTCTTATGATCTGCCGCCGCCATCGATTGTCATTTAGCCCAGCAAAAGCAAGTCAGCGGTGGCTATATACGAGAAGCTGCTCGCGGAACGCTTTTCACTCAGAAATGAGCTCATCATTTGAATCAATTATATTTAGCCATTTAGCATTGTTTGTTTGTTTTTTGTTTTTTAATTCCTGGGAGTGTTGCTAATATAAAAATGTTTTTATCACAGAGCCCCTGGTCCGCCACCCAGACTTCCGGCTCTTTGCCTGCATGAACCCGGCCACTGATGTGGGGAAGAGAAACCTTCCTCTGGGCCTCAGGAACAGGTGAGTGTGCAGAGGTCTTTCTCTCATTACCCCCGTGCTGGACTGAGCTGTTATTTGATTAGAGTTCCTACATATAACAGACATACAGAACATATGAACAAGGTAAGATGTTGAAGAGGAAGTAAACACGACACTGTTACAGTTCTCCCTTGTCATAGTTGCTGCTGTCACAGTCAATTAAACAATTTAATATGGTGTGTGTGTGTGTGTCTGTCTGTCTGTCTGTCTGTCTGTCTGTCTGTCTGTCTGTCTGTCTGTCTGTCTGTCTGTCTGTCTGTCTGTCTGTCTGTCTCTCTCTCTCTCTCTCTCTCTCTCTCTCTCTCTCTCTGTCTGCCTCTCTGTCTCTCTGTGTGTGTGTCTCTCTGTGTCTCTCCCAGGTTCACTGAGCTGTATGTGGAGGAGCTGGAGAATGAGGGAGACCTGCGGATTCTGGTTTCAGACTACCTCAAGTGCTTGAATCCACACAGGAGTTGTGTCAGTGGCATCATAAGGTTAGCTTTTACACAATGTTACAGCAGGTAACTTCAAGTTACCACTGTTCTAGACCAAAAGTATTTTGTAAGTATATGAGGAGAATATTTAATTTTGCCGACAGTTGTACTAAAAATCGACCTTGATGGAGCCGTATGCAGCCTGCGAGGCACGACTCAGGGCTGAGTAATGCCACCACTTCTGCAGTACAAGGAAGAAAAGCACAAGGCTCTTTGTAGTAAAGATGTAAATACAACCTAAGAAATCAGGCTGCTTTTAAGGAAACTAAACATTATTTTAAGTAGGGTTAGTGCATTAGTAATACGATGATTTGCACAGATTTTGAGTTTTTTTTTTTTTTTTTTATTGTTATACTATCAAGGGCCAAGGGTGTAGGATAATTAATTAAAATGACAGGCCAATCCTCTTCTTAACATCCCTGCTCAACCCTAAACCTCACTCTTTCCTCACTCTTCATGCTTACAATTTTCAGAATCCTGTTGTTAATTGTGTTTGTGCAGTTTTTACCTGGCAGTACGAAAGGAGGCCAACTCTCATCTGGTGGATGGGACAGGCCACAGACCCCACTACAGTCTGCGTACTCTGTGTAGGGCTCTGAAGTACGTGGCAGCAAACCCCTGCAACAGTGTGCAGCGCTCACTCTATGAGGTAGGAGGCTACAGAGAAAGAAAAGTGTCGCTTTACAGCAAACATCTTCTCATTTACTGCTGGTGACATTAACACGTACCTGGTTCATGGTTGCAGGGTTTCTGCCTGAGCTTTCTGACTCAGCTGGACAGATGTTCCCACCCTGTGGTCCAAAAACTGGTGTGTCAGCACATCCTGATGGGGAACACCAAGTGTCTCAAACAAGTATGACATTCTGAGAGCTATTTCCTTATTTATTTATTTTTTATGGTAATTTTTGTATGTGTGGATTTGTAGTTAGAGAATTGTAGTTACTGGATGACATCTCAGTGAGACAGGAGGGTGAGCAAGTGCGAGTGTGCTCAGAGTTTTTGAAGTCCTCAGCAGCAGCACTTCAGGACCACAGAAACCTTTAGACAATAGCTGTGTTTTAAATGTAGCCCTTCATATACACAGGGATATTTGTGAACATATTAAAAATCCATTTGTTCCATTTCCTGCAGCCTATCCCGGCGCCTTCAGGCCATTCCTGCGTGGAGGTGGAGGGATACTGGGTGTCCCAAGGGGAGATGGAGCCGGCTCTGGACCCCAGTTACATTCTCACCGCCTCAGTCAAACTCAACCTCTGCGACCTCTCCAGAGTGGTATCAGCAGGGTAGGAAATGTAGCTTTCATCCCTCCGTATGACCTGTGTTAAGGACAGCTGACCTCCTGAACTCCTAACTAAATATTGTTTTTTAGACAGAGCATCACTGAAGTCCAACACTTGTCTGGCTCACAGTCAGCGTTCCAGTTCATAACAAAGGCGTAGGATGGGGTTGAGCTCAGGACAATGTGCAGTCCAGTCAAGCTCTTCCACACCAAACTAGGAAAACAATTTCTTTAAGAAGCTGGCTTTGTGCAGTATTAATCATTACCTGAAATGGAAGTAAATCTGCCTGAGACCAATTGTAAACACCATAAACAAGAAAGGAGACATTACTTTTGGCCATAGAGTGTACTTCAGTTTACATTGTGGTATACAAAATAACATTTCATTTCAGGAAAATGTAGAGGTTTTGGATTACCATTAATTTCTTAAAATTGCGTTAATTGAGGGTTATTGAAATATATATCTATATTCACATCCTGTAGTTTGTTGCTCAGCAGAGGGGCAGGAAAATCCTGAAGAAATAAAACGACATTCTCTTCAGTTAAAGCTGCATTACTTGATTGTGTTTTTAATATGAGGTGCTAATACAACCTATTGATAGTGCAGCTTTAAGGCATGAATTATTGACTCACAAACAATAACGGTATAAATATGAAATGTTAAAACACTCATCGCCTGTTATGTATGAAGATGAAAGACGACGGGTGTTTTAGTTTTATTATTGTCGACGGTGGCTGCTGTATGACCCTCTTAGCGGTGGTCCCTCTTAACCGCTCGATAGCTTTTTAGATTTATTTGGTTCACTCAGGTTACATCACTCTACATTGAGCGTATGACAAGTCTGTCCTCCCAAACTCTCTCTAAATGTTTTGGCCTCACAGTACTCACCCGGTGCTGATCCAGGGAGAGACGTCTGTGGGGAAGACCAGCCTGATTCACTGGCTGGCTGCAGCCACAGGGAACCAGTGTGTGAGAATCAACAACCACGAGCACACCGACATCCAGGAGTATATAGGCTGCTACTCCTCAGACAATAAGGGCAAGCTGGTGTTCAAAGAGGGTACGAATACTCATGCTAACCCACACCCGTGTGTGTGTGTGTGTGTGTGTGTGTGTGTGTGTGTGTGTGTGTGTGTGTGTGTGTGTGTGTGTGTGTGTGTGTGTGTGTGTGTGTGTGTGTGTGTGTGTGTGTGTGTGTGTGTGTGTGTGTGTGTGTGTGTGTGTGTGTGTGTGTGTGATATCTTTTATATATATATATATAGTGTGTGTGTGTAATATATATAGTATATCTTTTTTCTATATATATATATATATATGTGTGTATATATATATATATATATATAT
>CALSBV010012138.1:1864306-1893459 GCA_943590825.1 Bovichtus diacanthus
TATATATATATATATATATATATATATATATATATATATGTATGTATATATATGTATGTATGTGTATATATATATATATATATATATATTCCTTTATCAGTCCCACAAGAGGAAATAAAAAATGTTTTTATTAAAAGAGAAGGTCAATATCATGTCTGTGTATTAATTAACTTGTGGTATACTTTGAGAGTTTTTTAGCCCCATTTCTCACCCCAGTGATTACAAAGAGTGAAACTGTATTAAACATACATGGTACTGGTACAGTTGAGTTTCTCTTCTTGAGCTTAAATAAAATTCCTCTCTCTGTCCACCCAGGGCCTCAGACTGAGAGCCGTAACTTGTCAGACTACGCCATGGCAGCGGGCACTACTGCAGTTAATGCCCAGAGGCTCCTGCGAGCGCTGAAGCTGCAGAGGCCTGTGCTGCTGGAGGGTTCACCTGGCGTGGGAAAGACCAGTCTGGTTGCAGCACTGGCAAAAGCTTCTGGGAACAATCTGGTTAGAATCAACCTGTCGGAGCAAACAGTAAGCCTTTTATACGAATAATGCTCAAAGGCTTTCCATTGGGCTCCTGAATGAACTTCAAATGTGTGGCTCTGATGCTAATGACTGATGGTGTGCTCTCTGGCAGGATGTTACTGATTTGTTTGGGACAGATCTCCCTGTGGAGGGAGGAAAGGGAGGAGAGTTTGCATGGCGCGATGGCCCCCTTTTGGCTGCTTTGAAGGCAGGCCACTGGGTTGTCCTGGACGAGGTAAGGACTGATGTTACATTTCTACATTTTTGTACACCAGTTTTTACGGCTCAGAGGCTCGTTTGCAAAGCTTCAGCAAACAAATTGTAATGTGTTGATATAATGTGCGATATTAAACCGACTTGTTCGTCATGCTCACAGCTGAACCTGGCCTCTCAGTCGGTGTTGGAGGGTCTGAACGCCTGCTTTGATCACCGAGCAGAGATCTACATACCTGAACTTGGGATGAGCTTCCAGGTTCAACAGGAGAAGACAAAGATCTTTGGCTGCCAGAACCCCTTCACTCAAGGCGGTGGGCGTAAGGGGCTGCCCAAATCCTTCCTCAACAGATTCACTCAGGTAAGATTATACAAACTTTTATATACTTCACGTTTTTACTGATTGTGTTTATTCATTGTTTTGTTGCTTCATTTCTTTTTTAAATTATTTTTAACTCTATTTATGTATTTGTTGATTTGGATAATTGATTTTTTGATAATTTAATTTAAAGTGCATTACTTTTTATAGGGTTTTGACATTTTCTTGGTTTATTTAACCTTTATTTAATTTAGTCATAATGATGTCCTCTCTGTTGGGTTAATGAATTGTTTAGAGCTGAAATGATTGAATGAAAAGAAATTGGCATCGATTTTAATAATTGATTAATTAATCATTTCAGTTATTTTTCAAGCAAATATTCTAAATGTTCTCTGGTTGCAGATTCAAAATTTGTCAAATTTTCTCTGTATTATACCATTGTCAACTAGATATCTTTTGGTTTGGACAGACAAAGTAATTTGAAGACATCACCTTGACATTTCACAGACTAAACAGTTAATGGAGCTGCAGTGTTATCAGTGAGCACAGTCATCGCTTTCATCATATCTGCCTTCCTCCTACGTTCTCAGGTGTTTGTGGACCAACTCACAAACAAAGACATGGAGTTCATTGGAGACTCCATTTTCACCAGCATTGATAAGGAAAGCATTGCTAAAATGGTGGAGTTCAGTAACCGGGTAAGTTTCTCTCTGACCGCTGTTCCAGCTAAAGATGTAACCTGCAAGTCGAGTATCAGGCAGAGTTTCTCATGTCAAAAGCTATCGCTGAGGGTTTTTTTCTGCCTCCTACAGCTTGTCCAGGAGGTGTGTGTGGAGCGGCGCTGGGGTCAGAAAGGAAGTCCCTGGGAGTTCAACCTGCGTGACATGTTCCGCTGGTGTCAGCTGATGCAGGCTGACCAGTCTCCAGGATTTTTCAACCCAGGCCAACATGTAGCCTTGGTGTATGCCGACAGGATGAGAACGGAGGCTGACAAGGCTCAGGTACACCATTTCTCCAACCTTTTTCCACAAAAAACTTTATCGGTATAGAAATGTGAAGAGTGCTGCCCAATTCTCCTGTTCAGAGTTGTTTTGACGACACAATCTGGTTGTGGTTCCAAGGTCTGGGAAAGACACTTAAAGGAAAACTACAGGTCCCTCAGAACGAGTTAATCAGGGATGTGTTTGATTTGAACATCTTGGGTGGTAATCTTTGAAGGATAGAGCTGTGCAACTATATAACTGCAGTACATAATATTTCAACAGTCTCAGTAAACGGCGCTTAAGTGCCTGTATTTGTGCACATATCGAGCACATATTCTCTCACTTTTATGCATTCAGTGACCACCCACAATATTGTTTTCGTTGTTGCTAACCCATTTGGAAAGTCTTTTCCACCGTTCAGTCTGTGAACCCCCTGCTGTCCCACACAGGTTCTGTCCGTGTTCAGGAAGGTGTTTGGGGAGGACTTTGAACCTTACAGCGGCTCCAGACAGTTCCACATCACTCCACTCAACCTGCAGGTTTGTCAAAACAACAAAACCTCTGTCTGTTTTTCAGAGATTTTAAATGGTTCGGACAAAGTTAAGGATTTCTTCTCCCATGTATTAATCCCCTGTCCCCTGTAGGTGGGCTTCTCCGTCCTGCAGCGCATCGGCGGGGCCCCCGTAGCCCTGGATCCCCCACTGTCCATCACACATCAGGTGCTGCGTCCCCTGGAGTCCCTGATGAAGTGCGTGGAGATGGGCTGGATGACCATACTGGTAGGCCCCACGGCCAGCGGGAAAACCAGCCTCGCGAGACTACTGGCTCTGTTGACGGGACACCGCCTCAGGGTCATGGCCATGAACAGCGCCATGGACACCACAGAGCTGCTGGGAGGTTTCGAACAGGTAACCAGGAACTCTGCTTTCTAGTTCTACAAGCCTCTTTCATTGTCCAGAAACATCAAACTGCATCTCTCTTAAAACATACATTTATTGATTTTTGTACATTTAACACATTGTGCATGCATAACTAAACCTTCCCCCAAATTTAACATATAGCAGTGTATAAAATAAATATAATAATAAAAATAAAATCATTTGAAAATAAATAAATAGCTAAACAAAGTTAAAAAGGGCATGGATGTACAATAAAAAGACAATTTAAATTAAAAAAAAACTGCAACTTCACCGTGCCTCTTCAATGTAACCATCTAAATAAAATCCCGAAATGTTCTTCCTAACTATATGTGAGATTCTCAAAAGCCCAAATTGATGTACATTTTTTTATCACTGCACTCTTTTCTCCATTCCAGGTTGATATAATGCGGCCATGGCAACAAGTGCTGGAGAGCGTGGACTATATAGTTGCCATGGTAATAAGGCGTGGCCTGATGTCGCTGGATGTCGGCATCCAGGACACAGAGTTCCTGCTTCAGACCTGGGGTCTGTTCTGCCACTGGCTGAAGGAGGAAGGACTGCAAAGAACCGGGGGGACCATCAACTCAGAGGCTCTGAACAAGATGGAGGTCATCATCCTCCTCCTGCAGAAACTCAACACCAAGCTCAAAGTGTTCACTGGTAATGGCCAAGGAGCGTGTGACAGCTGAATGCTGCCTGATAGGACAACTCTTTCAAACTGGTTTTGTTTTTATTTATTCGTCTTGTGAGTATCAGAGTGTGTTGTGCTGTAACAGGCTTGTGTTTGTCCTGCAGACATGTCCAAACTGCAGATGGACTTCACGCTGCTGAAGGAGCGTCTGGCTCAGCTGGAGGACGGCTGGACAAACGGAGGCTTCGAGTGGTTGGACGGTATGCTGGTCCAGGCCCTGCAGGCTGGTGACTGGCTGCTCATGGACAATGTCAACTTCTGCGGGTGAGGAAAAGTGCAGTGTTCTATGTGTATTTGTGTGCTTGTTGATCTACTTGTAAAAACATTTTTCACTTGGGATTTTGCTCTCACATGGGATTTGGAAATCACTGGGTTGGGTTAAAAAAATTTAAAGACCATACACATCATAAAGAAATCCAGAGAGCTATGCAGAAAATTCTTGGGAAAATATCTATTTCTGATATAATAATAATATATTATAATATATTATTTTGACTTCACCAAAGCAAACTAAACGCCCATTGCTCTAGAGTTAAGTTGTTGGACAGATATTTACACAGGTCATGCATGTCTCGAAAGAAATGAGAGTCCAGAAGCTGTTTGAGATAGCATTTTCAAAATGAAAAGTGTTGAGAGATGTAGAGGGAGAGAAATCTCCGGAGATCAACAACTTAAGTCAAGCCTGAAAAAAACCCTTTTGGAGGTCAACATGTTGCACTGATCAAGTATTCTGTGCTCAGAGCCTCTGTCCTGGACCGCCTCAATGCTCTGCTGGAGCCCGGTGGATCTCTCACCATCAATGAACGTGGCGTCATAGATGGGAAGACCCCCAAAATCACCCCACATCCTAACTTCAGGTAGCACGCAATATTAGCTTGTGAACTTTTTATCGAAGTTGCTAAATGTTTTCCACGGTCAGCTGATGTGTGGCGCTGTGCAGGTTGTTCCTGACCATGGATCCTGTGCATGGGGAGCTCTCCAGAGCCATGAGGAACAGAGGGGTGGAGGTGTACATCCCAGGGGAACATGAGGGGGTGTGCTGGGACACACTGGATCTGAAGACCCTGCTTCACACTGCAGGCGTGACCGGGGACTGTGTGTGTGATCTGCTAATTGAAATACATAAAAGCATCAAATCTGCCATTTGGGGTAAGCACTGAATAATGACAATAAGTAGAAACGCTGCAAGTCAGTCGGTCTGCAGAGTTAATTTAAAAAAATAACTGGCTTCTGTTTTTCAGATTCTCCTGCCTCATCAGTGGCCTCCCTTCTTCATGCTGCCACCCTGCTGTCCTGCCAGCTGCAGCGAGGTGTTGATTTACCCAGCGCCCTGCTGCATGCCTGTGGAGAGGCCTACTCACTTTGCCAACGCACCACCGCCAGCCAAAAGGTAGCTACACCCCCTTATCAATGTATGATCCCAACTGTAGTGTTTCTCTGTCAACATCATTTGTTAATGGGGCGGCTTTTCACACCTGCACTCCTTATCGGTGATCAAGGTCAAGGATCTCATTTGTGACCCCTTTTCTCTCTCTCTCTCTCTCTCCCCCCCTCTCTCTCTCTCTCTCTCTCTCTCTATCTCTCTCTCTCTGTCTCTGTCTCTGTGGGTCAATTCAGGTTTCTAACAAGGCACAGGAAAAGACAACACATAACCCCTATCCTTGCTTCCCTTTACTGGCTCCATGTGCAGTGTCGAATTGTTTTTAAGATCCTGCTGATAACTTTTAAAGCTAATGTGTTTGACCTTTCCTCCAGGATAAAGACATCCAGTGAGCCCATCCATGCTCCATAGAGGATGAGTAAACATTATTGCATTGTTTCCCCTCCAGCAAGCCCAACAGGTGATAGAGCAGCACTTGGCCATCCTGGACACAGAGGACTGGGGCAGTGGGCTGCTGTGTGCTGGAGTTTGGCCTGATGGCTTCCCCTCTGCTCTCCTCTCCACCGAGGATTCCTGCTTCTCCGCTGTCCTCCGAGATGGACAGGTCCTCTCATTCTGCCTGAACACCCTCAGCCTGCAGGGCAAACGGTGAGCATAGTAGCGACACAGTCACATGAGTCTGCAGCAGAAAAGTACAGCACATAACTAAGTGTTGGTTGTCGTGTAAGTGCTGAAAGCAGTCTAACTGCCAGTTAAAGCTGAAATGCCAGTTTAGAAAAAAGTCCTAAAGTTTAATACTGTATCAAATAATTACACCAATCCTGTTGTCCACAGGAACCGTCCACTGAGTCTGAGTGACCTGCAGAGGGCATTGCAGAGCGGCGGTGTCCATGAAGGCCTGATGTTCTCTGGAGGAGTGGTGGATCTGGCGGATGGAGATGCTCTGAGGCTGATCCCCACGGCAGTGAGACTGCTCACAGAGAGAGCCTCTCACGGAGACTGGATCCTCCGTAGCAGCTGGCTGTCACACCTGGGGAAGAGCTACAAACAAGCCCCTGGTGTGTTACTCTGCACACACAAATAAGAATTCAACATGCATGTTTGTGTCAAATTACAAATATTGGAGACACTGACGACACAGGACAGTGATTCCTCAGTGCAGAGTTATCTGTCCACGTGTTCTACAGTTCCATATTGTAATCACACTATCTTGCAGAAATTAAAATGGGAGTTTTCTTTAGTCAAGAGTGTTCCTGAAACAATGTGGTTCTTGATTTTCCAGATCCAGCTCTGGTACAGGTGGAGGCAGGAAACCGGGCTCTGAAGGCCGTGTTTGGGAGCAAACTTGCTGCCAAGGGCAAGTCACTAGCAGAGCTGCTCCAGCCTCACAACATAGGTAAATATCTTGTTCTTCCATAAAAAAGAACCCCACTGCCTTTGTAACCCATGACCAGAATATTAAAAGCGCAACATGCAAATATAAATATATGTTTTATGTATTATATAAAAAAAATAAGGATTTTTCCTTTCTGATACTGATACTGATACAGTTATGACAACCTTGAGTAACCAATAGCGATACAAATCCGATATCGTCTTTTTCTCTGTCTTAAAAACTAGGCTTTTGATAATGTGGAGGATGTGGATGGTTTTCACACACAGAACTTTTAGCAGGATTTTGGATTGGTCTGAAATTTAAAGTGCAACATTGTGAGAAAGTTTAAATCTGAGTGTTTAGAATAACAAATAATACTAATTATAACAATTATAATACTAGGGTAAAATACTGTATATAACTCAACACTCAATGTAGGATTTATCTCAATGATGGTTATTGTTTGGGATAATGGATAGTATCGGATTATACGTTCTTTTCTCTTCCTAACATGGCGCATGGACCATAAAAAGTCCAAAACGTTAACACGGTCATCAATGTAAAGCATTGTTATGAACAATGCTAGTTTTGAGGTTGCTCAATTGCAGTCAATGTATTGAATGTTATGTTGATACGATTTAAAACACACTATGGGGTTCATGACTTAACCATGATACAACAGAGATGCATGAAATGCAATTTTGAATTTAACAAAGTAGTTGAGAATACCAAGTGTTTTTTCTCGTGTGGTAGATGAGTGTTCTTGTTGTGTTAGCCAACCTTTAGGCCATTATCATCACAGTACAATTTAAAGATAATCAGTGACTTGTCAGCAATGTCCATGATTTGTTTCCATGGTAAAGCTGATGATGATTTTCGTGCATTACATTCCTTTCTATCAGACATTTGACTCATGTTACCACACACTGCTGCCTTCGTCATGCAATATTAACCACTGTCTGTTACATTGCCAGATGAATACAGGATTCTGGTGGACATGCGATGGAACAAGCAGTACCTGGATATTTTAGCTAACAAGTGCAACTTTGAGGATGAGGAAAGATACATGGAGTTTCTGGAGGCACTGAACGCAGTTGCCAACAGGTACGGTAGTCTGTTGCCTGTCAACTTTATCTATTGTCTGAAGCACGTCGCTAATACACTGCTCAAGGGAAAAGTCTTTTTCAGCATATGTACATTTGCAAGGCTAACAAAGTGCAACACACAATACAATGCTCAGAATTAGAAGTGTGATAAGTAGTGTTGTTCTAAAATGTATACAATTATCCTGACTTTTTGAGTTTTTAAATGGTTGGAATTTTTGAAAAAAACTCTGATATTCGTTCTTTTCCATGCAAAGTCATCTTGTATTAAATGTACAAACCATAAAGCAAAAGATAAAGAATTTCTTACAGCTGTTGGTCATGTAAAAGTGTTCTAAAGGTGTAGCGTGATTGGTTTGTCTGTTAGGATTGTTCTGATGATGGACAGAGAGGAGAGGTCTGTCATCTGCACCTGTGCTATCAACCTCTCTGCTCAGAACTGTGCCCTGAGAATAGCCACAGCCTTCAGCAAAGGTATGCACAACACCCTCTGGATGATTATCAGCTGACTGCAAATTCAAAATGTCTACCTGAGCTACACCGCATGCCGCGTAGTATGTAACTGAGTAAGTGCAACGTGTGTTCTCCTCTCCCCACAGGGACTGTGGATATCGGTCACCTGCCTCACCCAGTGCTGATGCACCTGCGGACCTTCTTTGACCTGTGGGACTCATTCGCCCTGCAAGCTGTGCAGAGCGGACAGCCCTACATTTCAGACCACATCATGTTCGAGGTCAGAACTCACTCGCTTTATTATTGTTTTACTTTACATCCACAATTCTCTTTTCCTGGGTAGTGTGTACAACTACAGTACAACTGCTACTAGTAGCCTACTCCTACTACAACTACTACTTCTCCTGCTACTGCTGCTACTATTACTGCTGCTACTACAACTAATACTTCTTCTACTACTGCTGCTACTATTACTGCGACAACTACTGCTGCTACTATTAGCCTACTGCTACAACCACTACTTCTTCTTCTACTACTGCTACTACTATTACTGCTACAACTACAACTTCTTCTACTGCTACTACTATTACTGCTACAACTACTACTTCTTCTTCTACTACTGCTACTACTATTACTGCTACTACTACTACTACTTCTTCTAGTACTTCTTGTATGTTTTTAGCTAGGTAATTAACAATAAATGGAAAAGTTGAGCAGAATGAAATGGAAGGAAATCATGAATGAAAGGCAGGTCCCTCTGAGGTCACACAGCATTCTTGTGAAATTGAAACTCTACCTGTGGTGTGTGTTTTAGATTCTGCAGCTGCTGCAGTGGCTGGATCGTTTCTGGGACGTGTGCAGCACACTGCCGGCTGACTCCCAGGGCATCTCCGTGCTGTCTCTGCACTGGCAGTGGGTGCAGAAACACCTCATCCTCCGACTGCCCCAGCTGCTGCTGGGAGACTCTGACTCCGCATTCGAGTAAACACTTTTCTCTACATTACATAATGTAACTTGAAATTGAAGTTAGTTCATTTGCATTTACATTTGCTTTAACATTACAGATATGGTATGCTCATCCCATTGCAATAGGACTGTCTATCTTGCATACAATATGAGCTACAATTGTATTACAGGATTTTTCAATGTCTACAGTTAATATATTTCCACCTCCTAACACTTGTGTCTGTGCTGTACTCCAGAGGTCACCAGGAGCTGCAGGCGGTCTCAGGAGCCATCCAGACTGTTCTGTCCACCCCGGTGTCCGTGGCCACAGCTCTGAAAGGCATGCAGAAAACCCTCGGGAAAGCTCTGCCATTCAAGGTCTGGAGACACTTCAACAGTTGTACTTTACTGTCAGACCTAGTCTAAGGTTTACTCATCGTCGGTAGTTGTTTTTATGTTTACTGTCTTTCCTATGGTCTTTTCTTTGGTAATATGGTTGTCCAACCTAAAAAGAGAAAGTATTTAAAAGCCATTTTCGCATAGTGTCTGTCATTCACTGAGATGTAAATTACTTCACAACCCATATCCATCTTCCTCTCCAGTTGGAGGCGGTGGCTGAGTGTGCGTCTCGGCTCAGGCTCCTGAGTAAAGCCCTGGATGTGAGCGATCTAAGGCTGGACAGCACCATCGGTCCTTGGAAGCAGGAGCTGGTCCGACTTCATGGCGCCGGGCTCGGGCTGGATATCAAAGAGAGTCTGCTCGAAGCCTGGGGCCTCGTTCTGCTGGCAAACAACCAGCTGGATCCACACAAGTCTGGTGAGCTTGGGTGACAGAAATACCTTTTACCTGCTGTGTACCTTCATTGCTGTGGGGGCTACAGGGCCTGGAATGATGATGTTGGTCAGTGGCTCTGTTGGCAGGTCTATGTAAGAGTTTAGCAAAAGATATCTCAACAGTTGCTGGTATTTCGACACACATTGTGATGTTACAGGAATTTTCAGATTTCTTGTGTACAATTGAGACACCCTGCTGCAGTGACGTGAAGGTGTACTTCAGGTCGTGTCAGGACAGCGTGACACCCCAGTTGTGTGTAGTTACAGGTGCGTCAGAGCACACTTCTAACCACACTCAGCAGTGATGCTGGCTTTTGTGAGAGGTGAAACAACCCAGAGCTTGTCCAACATTGTTCAACACTTGCTCATATGTAGGTGTTCCATCCACAAAAAAGAATGTAGATTAAGTGAATGAGTGTAGAGAGTACACTGCAGAGCCTTAACATTAGTAGGAGAATTAAGTCTGTATTTGTAAAAGGGTACCTGGGGGAAAATTTGAAAATATTACTACGACTACATTTATGTTTATATTAAGTTTTGTTTTTATTGCTTGATTTCAGTGTCATATTTAAATTCTTAAATTATTCAGATTAAGTTCATTTACATTTTCATGCGTCTGTGTCGGCGACAGTCCGTCCGTCTGTCCGTCCGTCTGTCCCATTCTCGTAAATGCATTATCTTAAGAACCCTTGGAGGGTCTACTTAGACTAAGGATGAACTGACCATAAGACAAAAATTCAGATGCCAATATGACAATTTCCCACAAATGTCTAACAGGAAGAAATTATAAGGTGACGACATTTTAGACAGATATGTTTTGTATGGATGTAAACCGCAACTTGACTGGTTGGCGGAGGAATACAACCGCAAAGCAGTACTTCTAATTTTACTTACAAAAAAGAAAACCCTTTGTTTATAAGAGTTGGTAAAAACTGACAATGATAAGCCGTAGTCAGAATCTAATCAGACCATGGCCATGAAATGTGCCTTTCATGGTTGGTTGTTATGACTCCATGTACCTAGAACCTCCCTCGGGACAAACTTTACATCTTTAGCCCCACTGCTGTTCAGGCTCCAATAATGCCTAAATAACCATTATATTATTAGTCCTGTCAAGCACGTTCATATTGTGGGGTGTAATAAACATTGCAGTGTGAATGGAACACTTATGGGGCGTTGAACATTTTGTCTCGTTTTACCTCCAAGAGAAAAACTCCAGTGTGATATTAAAGTGTCAGTATGTGATGGTCATACTTTATTTTTCCATCAGGAGTGTTGGAGAGGTTGGTGTCGAGTGTGGAGCTGCAGCAGCGTCAGATGACCTCCAGAGGGCTGCTGGAGGTCTGCTCCCTGCCTGAGGGAGAGGAGCCAGGAGACGGAGTCCACCTGGCCAGAGAAGAGCTGCAGCAGCTCAGCCGTAGGGCTCAGCTCTGGCCCCTGATGGAGGAGCTGGCTGTACTCAACCAGCTGCGGCTCAGCACTGACCTGCTGCACCTGGCTCTCTCTCCTGGGTAAAATTCTATTTCCTCCTGATGTTGAAACAATTGATGGACTGTGTGGTGAATTGTTCCTGATTGATTTGCAGTGACCAGGAGGCTGAGGACAGCTTACGTAGAGAACTCTCCAGACATCTGCGCTACTGCCTCCAGTCCACACCGATGAACGTCAGTCAGCTCCAGCCGCTGTGGTTCCTGCTCAGCAGTGACCGGGTCGGTACAATACGCTTTCAGTAGGGGTGTCAATCTTTTGCTATCTCACGATTCGATTTGGATTCTTGGGGTCACAATTTGATTCAAAATCGATTATTGATTTAAAACAACATTCAATTCAATATTCAATATTGATTCTGGATTCAGTAGATCCTGCTATTTCAGGATCTATTCCACTCCGCCTGTAAAGGCAGTTTGGCAAATTATGGCATTAAAGCAGAGTAAAGTGTACAAGATTATGGAGTATTTATTTTTGAAAAAGTAATATCAATTGATTGCAATGATGTTAACATACAAAGGCAAACCTAAGACGAAAGGTAACAATTATTCATGCTGAACTTTTTACTAAAAAGTGTTTAGCATCTCAATTCTCAGCGACTCCAAGAACAACACGTTCAAATTATACAAATTAAAATGCTGTTACATAAATACAATTGTTATGCTTAGGCTAGCTGCCTTTTTTATTTCTCAGAAACTTGCCAATTTCAAAGCTAAATTGTACACAAAAACTCTGTAAAACTGGTATTTTTTATGTTTACAACAAATCAAGACACAACTCTGACTGTTTGTGTAGGATCGCTGTCCATCATTAGCAATATCTAGCTTTTTTGCGGAAAAAAAGGTTTTAAATATCAATTTTTGTAAGTTGTGAATCGATTCAAAATCTTAGAAGATAAGAATATGACAATATAAAAAATGTGTTTTATTCATTGTTACTTCACTTCACTGTGCAGAATGATGCACGTGCAGCGTTTGTGGTCTAGTATGTAACTTATGTAACTGATATGGTCTGCAGGTCCCATACACTGAGGAAGGTCTTTCAGTGAAGTGGGAAACATCTTGTGTCGAGCAGTTTAACTTTCGAAATAAACAACATTTACATATTCAGAGATTCTGGATTTTTCAATTAGGGAGAAAGAGGAGGTACAATTTTAGAATAATAATTAGGTCATTCTTCCTGAAAAAACACATCAGTCACAAATTATTGTTAAAACTTTTTTTTTTATGTCGTAAAAGTGAAGTATCATGCTAAACTTCTGAATTTAAGTCGTTTTTCGTGAAAGCCCAAATTTGGCGCCCTAGAAAACACGATTGTGGTCCAAACTTCAGACAACCAATTTTCCAGGAGTGTCCTCGTAACCCATGGGGTCTAAGACGCTCACCATGTAATCACAGCATCCCTGGTGTGAATCACCACAGCTCTCCCCTGTGTACTATCAGATAACCCCCCCCCCCCAAAAAAAAGAAATATATCCTCAAAACACCAGACATACGGAATGTTGCTCATGATTCCCCATGCCTCTTCTTCAGCCGGCTGAAGAGCTGCAGTTTGTGTGGTGTGAGCTGCTGTCAGAGGCTCTGTCTGCCCTGTGGACCAGCAGTGTGACCTCAGACCCCGACCTCTGGCTGAAATGGGACCCACTGAGTCCCATGACCCAACCAGTTCCAAAGCTGCACCAAGGAGCGGTAAACATGGTACTGACATTTATCATCTCTTGCTGATTTCACTGTCACAATCAGTCCGCTCGGATTATCAAAGGGATTTCTCGCTGGTTTAATACATGTCCATGTTGTTTTTAGGGACCAGCCTTGCTGAGTAAAGCCGTGTGGTCATTTTGCATGTTGGGAGTGCTCTGCAGCAATGAGACTGGAGGTCGATGGGAACCATCAGGGGCAGCCCTCCTCTCCCTCTCCCATGTCACCCTGGGGGAGTGGAAGGAGAGGATCCAGCAGCTGCAGGATGTGTCTGCAGTGTTGTGGGATAACATGGCCATCCCTGCACTGGCTGAGTTCAGGTAGATTAAAACATTAAAAATATTCTTCACAAGCCTATTATAATTTTTGGGTTCACTAATCACCCCCATACCTCCCCAGGGGCACAGACTTTCGGCTCCAGGGTGCCGTCCTGCGTCGCCAGCTTCAGAGCATGGCTGACCTGCTGCCTCCCAGTCTGCAGGAGGGCTACATGGAGAGCTGTGAGAGCCTGGTGGAGGACCATGACCCTCTGATAGCTGCCCAGGAGATCCAGACCATCTTCAGAGACTTCCTGCCTTCCAATCTGCTCCCTGACGGCCTGGTGGAGGCCTGCATCACCTGCCTGCAGCAGTACATCCAAAGCAAAGTCCAAGGCACCAACCTGCTGGCCCACTCTGGAGTGTTCTGGGTCAACATGGGCCTGCTGCAGATCAAAGTGTGGACACCACAGACCATCTTTGACCCAGCTGTGAAGAGGGCCTACAAACTAAACTACGCACAGCAGGAGGTGAGCAACTGTTGGTTTTTGGGTTTTTATCCCATTTTGTCTCATAAAAATTTATATACATTTAAAAAAATTCTTGACAGCATAGCATATTAATTACTCCAACAATGTCCCCTCCTGTCTCCAGAAAATGTGAACTCCAGTATTAAATATTTATTCAGGATTTTATGTGATACATGCAGGAAGGTGGGTTACAGCCAGAAATACTTTGGGCTGATGGTGGGATTTGTTTGTCTGTTGTAGCTGGCTCTGCTGCAGGAGGAGTGGAGAGGACGCAGCCTGTCGTCTCAGCTGATGACAGGAGCAGAGCTGGAGGAGAGCAGCACGACTGATGGCTTCCAGCATCCTCGAATCAGGTCAGAACCGGCCGCAAGTTCTCATTTTGGGATATTTTAACCGAGAACTTTTGGCAATAAACAACTCAAAAGTGACTTAATTCCTGAGTCGGTATTACCAGCAGCTAACTTTCATCAGCTAACTTAGTAAGCGTTATTAGCTTGCTGGATAAAGTGCTTTGGCTATAGTTACAGGAGTGTCTTTGCTTCAGCAATGTACGGGTAATTAACAGTACTTGCACAGTAATGAAGAAAGTCAGCTGAGATCTCTTCTTGGTGTGACAACAAAAAAAGGGAAACAAATCCACAGTCCCTGTACACTGTTACCTCTTCACACTCTGTTGATAATGTTAGTGCATTGTTTTAATGTGTTAAGTTTCAATTCTGGCATATTTTACACATTGAACCTTAAAAGAGAAAACACTTTTTTTCCAACATGGTCCCAATCCCCATCTTGATGTTGGAAGACAAAGAAAACATAAACAAAGCACAAGACATTTCAACATAACAAAACTAAAAGAATCCTGAAATCCAAAAACATGTTGCCACAATTTAAAGAAAATAGAAAAAAACGCTGTAATAACTAAATACTGAATAATATTATTTTGCCTCAGCTGCAGTTTGTTCCTAAGTTTAGCTGTCAAACCACTGTACAAATCAGAATATGCGTAATCAAAAAGAAATTGTATCAATAATAACAGAAAAGTCGACATGCCCTGTTCTGCGAAACAGGAACTTGAGTTTGCCGGCACATTTAGATAACATCTTAACAGCAATCGATTGTTCCAATATTATTCCTAAATATGACTTGTCTGAGATACAATTTCAGCTCAAACACATTCCACACATTTGTTCTTGCCAGCTTCTTCTTACTTCCAAACAGGATTGACTCGGTTTTACCCAAATGTATCTAAAGCTAGTTATCTATACTCCACTCTCTTACACTTTCTAATTCATTACTAACAGTTGTTTTCAACTCGCTGACATCATTCCTAGATACCAGTAGCTTGCATTTCACAGACGCTGGGAACATTTGACATCTTTTTTTTATCAGTGTTGGTGGTAAGTTCTCCTGCTCGTGGAGCCGTGCTTACATGCAGCCTAAAATATCTTCCACCTAATGCAGCAGACCTCCCTCCTCTACATTACTTCAGCCATATACTCTGACTCTAATAAATATGGCTGCGATGCCATTTTCACTGTTGGAAGCGTAGCTAGTTTCTTTTGGAGACAGACTTCCGAAAAATCCGTTAACCACTTGTATGTGACTTTGTTGTTGAAGGTACCTTTGGATCCGTATGCAGCAGGTGAAGGAGCAGATAGCTGAGCTCTCCAGGAAGCAGGCCTGTCGCCCTCATGAACCCCAGTATGGCCGCCTCTTCCAGGAGCTGCAGCACTACCTCTGCAGCATCGGCCAGGCGTCAGCAGTGGAAACCCTGCTGTCCCACCTGCTGAAGGCTCTGCAGGGCTCCTCCTCCTCCAAGTCCAGGTCAGCAGTCCAGGGCCTGCTGAAGGAGGAGGCTGTGTGGCAGAACTCCCAGCAGCGCTTCTGCCAGAGGCTGCTGGAGGATTACCCCCTGTACCCCGACGTGGTTGGGCCGGTGCGGACCGGCATCCTCCAGCTCCGACACGGGATGAGGCTGGTGGCCTCCCAAGTGGCCGCCTCCCTCACGCCTGTACCCGGTCTGCCCAAGTTAGTGTCTTGCCTGCTGGCCTTCCCCTCCCTGTCCCCCAGCCTGCCGTCCTACCTGGCCCGGGCTGACTTCCTCTGCTCCAGAACTTGCATGGACATTCTGCGCTGCCTGGTGAAGCTTCTGCCCCAGCAGCAGGACCCTGAGCATGTAGTCCCCCAGACATCGGCGCTGCTCCTGAGTGCTCTGCTGTATGTTCAGTGCCACATCCTGTCCACAGGAGAGTTCAGCGCTGAGTCACGCAGCCTCTTCAGACACATCTGTCAGGTCAGAGCCTCAGTTCATAACCCAGATCCTTTGATGTATGGATTCAAGTTTGAATCTATTCAACAAGAATTTCAATAACTGTCCAACTTTCCAAATGATATGCATGCTGTTGCTGTGCTGACTGTAACGTGATGCTCCTCAGGCTCTGGTGAACGAGTGGGACGAACAGGAGCGACGAAGGAGAGAGAGAGACCAGATGGAGGCCAGTCTGTACCGCAACCGCAGCCGATTGCATGGCTCAGAACTGACTGAGGACGAGCAGGAGGAGCGAGACTTCAGACGCCAGTTCCCTCAGTTCAACAAGGTATTCAATTAAAGCTTCAACAGACTGGCCCAGTTGCAGTGCCAAAATCAATCATAATATTTAACTGGAATGTTATATCTCATAAAACATCCCTGAGTCTGGACTTCTTCTCCCTCTGTACTGAGGCAGACTGGAGCTACACTGACTCACTATCACCTCTAGAGGAACAAGTGGTATTACAGGCTGGAGGGAGCAGCTAGCTGTTAGCATGCTAACTTCAGTAGCTATCTCTGCAACACAACACACAGACGTCTTTGACATGACGTCGACACTGCTACCTCTTCACACTCTGTTCATAATGTTAGTTCATTGTTTTAATGTGTTAAGTTTAAATTCTTCTTACACATTAAACCTTTAGCAATAGTGTGGATAAAGATAAAAATCTATTGATAAAAGATCAAAAGTATTAAACACATTTCATAGTAAACTTTTTTTAATTTAATTTAAGATTCTACGGATGTTAATGTCGTCCACCTGGTATTTTGGTGTAATTTATTGGGTGTTGCACTTGTCAGACTCGCGTCTGTGAAAATGCTGCTGTCATATAAATTATGATCAAAGGTTCTCAGTATCCTAAATATTCTCCCTCTTGTAAGCATGAACATCTACAGCAAATTTCATGGCAATCTGGCTGTGAGTGCAGCAGAGAGGTGAGATTTGGTCCAGAGCTAGATGTCTTACTTAGACCAAAGAGGGACACGGCCACTCCAAGGCCCTGACACTGACGACGGGCAATGTGCAATCTATACAAAAAACATTTAACGGTCTCTCTCCACATTTTTTTAGGACTTTGCAGACATCACGTCCCAGCCGAGTCTGGAGGGTCCGGCAGACTCTGGACTTCCTGAGGAGGAGAAAGTCCAGGAGGAGTCCAGTGAGAGCAGCTTCCTGTCTGCGGCTGCTATGAACACAGTGCTCCAGGTTCATCAGCGCCTCTCTCTGGGACATGCACAATCACTGTGGTACCAGAGCACAAAACCGTCCAATCACAGCGGAGAACACATCAGAGCCCTGGTCTCCTCTTATCAGATTGCTTCCCCTGTGATGTCACGCTTCTATCATCTGATTGGTCAGTGTCCTTGTGTACTGTCATATATGCAACACGAACAGTTTTCTAGCTGCAAAGCAGAATTGTACTCTTGTGAATGAAGTATTGCTCTCAAATGTGTTTTTCTGTGTGTCCCCCCCCTCAGATGCTGAGCTGGACCAGCAGCTCACAGGCACTGAGCTGCTGCTGTCTGCCCTCCTCCAGAACACTGTGCAGGGCTCAGGGGGTCCCGATGGTCTGGCTGTCACCTCAGAGGGACCTTATGACTTCTACCAGCAGCCCAACATGAGTGAGGCCCATCTCTGTCTTCCTGTCCTGCAGCAGCTGAGCGTGGCAGTGAAGCAGAGACTGGAGGAGTGGCCAGAGCACCCAGCTCTCATACAGGTCGGTTCCCTTTTTACATCAAGGCCCACAGGGAGTTGGCACGTAGGGATTCAATGTTTCAACGAAAGGAATGGAACGGGAAACAAGGTCTCTTGATGGACATGCTTTGGTTATTCCCAGGATCAAACCTGTGACAGTTTTCTCCAGTCTCTTCACCAATAGGGTCGGTCTGATATTTACCGTGTGGTGATAGGTGTACCAAGGTACCTCCCCCATTCTAATATCTCTGGTCGTATAAGGTCACAATTGCTTTATAGCAGAATTGCATTTACAATATTTTCGCATCAATGTGATACAATTCAATGATCCATCAAATATATTAAATTCACTAGAGTATCCCAAAACAGACATTACCACCCGGTTATTTGAATCATAAACATATTTCTTAACTGACTTTTTTTTCTTTCTTTCTTTTTAACTTTTTTTAAAGAAAATGTAAATCGTGGGATAAAATGACATATACCACTTTACACTTCTACATTTGTGTCTTACACGTTATGCGTAGAAATGGGTGGCTCCCCACACCACACATCAAGTGTACAGTCTTACAGTCTCATTCCTTTTAGCCAAAGTACACTGTCTGCTTGGTTTGACAATGACTGGTCTGGTCCTGTCTGCTGTTTGATGTTGAGCAGGTCTGTACACGTTGGAGGATAAGCTGCTGTTAATGTTAAGCGCAAGAAATGTTCTCCTTCAGTGATTGGATATATTTGTTAACAAGTACTACTAAAGCCATACTTTTTGTTTTCTAGCATCTGTATCTACAGAAAGCATAAAACATATTGATGAAAATTTAAAACTATTGGTACCCATATCTGCCAAACTCACCATGAACATTTTGGTTCTTAGGTATTGAGAAAAAAAACATGCATCTGCAATCTGGCAACTCAAATTTCTAAATTGATTTATAATGATGTGTAAGAGATTAGTGGTGCAAGCTCACAATTTAAATCAGTAACCATAACCCACAATGTCCATCTAGAAGTGTACAATTATACTGAATAGAATTCCATGTAATTGAACAGTGAAAGTGACTGGACTCATAACCAACCTGCTGCTGTAGCATGGACTCTTCAGATGAGTTGTGAAACTTTGTTCTTGGATGCTATAATGTGTTATCATGTCTCTGTGTTGTTTCCCAGCTGACTGTGGTGGTGGAGAGGATCATGGCTTTCAGTCTGGCCAGTCCACTGGCCAAGTTCCTGAATGGTCTGGAGATCCTGCTCAATAAAGCACAGGTGAGATCACGTGCCACGCATGATCACATTAGTGCGTTCAACCTAGTGTTAAAAAGTGAAAATAAATCCGTCACAATTTTAATAGCCGCCATCATTTATCTGGTAAAAAATATCAGAAACCTGCGAGTTATACTGTCTCAAATGTTAGTTTGTTGAGGTGAGCTCTGTGTTATTTATCAGCTCTGTTTCTCATCAGGACTGGGAGAATAACGCCAGCCGCTCAGTCTCTCTGCGGAAGGAACTGGAAGCAGTCACCCAGCTCATTATCCAGTGGCGCAAACTGGAGCTCAAGTAAGACACACAGGGCTTAAATCCAGCCAGCATCTTGTATTAAATTGTGTTTTTCTCTCCCAGGATGTAAGACCACGCCAAGCTGTTTCCTGTCCCTGTGTGTAGAATGTAAACGTGTCCTCTCCTGTGGTACATGTAGTTGCTGGTCGAGCAGTCTGGACAACGCAATGAAGCGGCACACTGAGAAATCCACCAAACACTGGTTCTCCATCTACCAGCTAGTAGAGAGATATCTGGAGGAACAGAAGATGGATGCTAATACAGGTACATACACACCGAGTTAAATGAACAACTGATGATACAATTGGTTAATCTTCTATTTTAAAAAACAACTATTTTTGTAACTGGCTGAGTGAAATCTTCCCCTATAATGTGCAGTTAAAAAATATATATCAAATGAATAACTATCTATAAAGAGAAAAGAAGCTCTGTACTTACCTGCTCTACATGTCTCTGTAAGCTCACTGCTACAGCCTAACTCATCAGTATCTATTTACAGACGCAAGCTATAGCAAAAAAGGACACATGTAAACTCCCTCCAATACATCCAAAGAAATCAATACTCCATTCAACTGCTAAGACTTTTTGTCTACTTGTTACTGTCCTCTCCAGGTGAGGAGGTGGAGCGCCTCTCCCTGTCCTCGGTATCCTCCACCCTCCAGGCCTTCATGGAGGGTTCCACCCTGGGAGAGTTCCACACCCGCCTGGCCACGCTGCTCAGCTTCCACTGCCACCTCCTGCTGGTCCCCAACCAGCCCGGACAAGGTCAGACATCACTATTCTATTCAAGTCTATCTCCGTACAAAGCTCACTTTCCCTATGTATAACAGTTATGCTTTCATGTGATCCTTCCTCCGCTCCATACTGACCATGAAGCAATCCTTTTCTAACGTGACGACTCTGTAGAGGATCCACAGTCCTCATTCAGTGGCACTCTTATCAAAGTCAACCTTTAGTGTGTGTATTGCTGTGAAATGATGTTTTTCCCCATTACAGAAAGATTGTGCTTAGTGTGTGAATATGTTTCAGAAACTGTATTGAACACGATCTTATAATGTGAGGAAAGATGGTAACATTTCAAAGACGGCTTTAAATTTTAATTTAGGATGTTACGATCATAGACACGTCCTTCCACCAGTTGACTAATTGACAGCTGCAGAATGACAGAGACCCTCGTGTTTGATTACACTTGATCCCAAGCCTGATTTGATGATTTCAAGATTTCTTTTTATTATCAGCTCAAAATAAAAACGTATTATATTATATATTATACTTACAGTCTTCTACAGTGTCAGACATTGATTTGCAAAAGAAATGAACAGAACAACTAATTAAAATCAGGATTGGTCAGATGGATGTATTGATCCGTTGACCCGACGGCGTCACCCCGAGGTGCTACACTGTAGCTATACTATACCATACTATGTCAGACATCACTGATTAGATTTCGACTAAACTCAACAGTGCGATGGAAATGACCATCTCATGTCTTTTAGTTCATGTTTATCTTTTCAAAAGACCTATGTATAGCCAAAGGTAATATCAAGTTGCTTTTTGGCTGTGAGTGCGACCTGTTAACTCTTTCCTTATTCTACAGAGTCATTGTCCAGTCTATTGTGGAACCTGCACAAATACTACGGTCAATTCTCTGACTGCATCCAGACCAGAATCGATCAGCTCAGGCAGCCCATCGAGAAGGAGCTCAAGGTTTATATTGGTGTCCTTTTTCATTGCATACCAATACTCTGAAACCTTATGCAGGCATGTCACAGTACCACAGTGCATGCACATTCTAAAGTCTCACTGTAATGTGAATTGTTGTCCTCAGGACTTTGTCAAGATCTCCAAGTGGAACGACATCAGCTTCTGGTCCATCAAGCAATCAGTGGAGAAGACGCATCGGTAAAAATATCACCCCAATCAAACTGCTGTGTTTTTATTTTTTAGGACTTATTACTATGTTTTTTTAATAAATAAATAATAATTAATTATTATTTTCCTTCATTGTTATTTATTTATTTATCATTCTTTATTTCTTAAATTTTTTATTATTTTATTATTTTATTTGAAGTGTGTTCTTTATATGTCATGATAGATGGCTGCCCTGCCACCAACATTGTTCTGCCTATGTTTCTTTCTCTCAGGACTCTCTTCAAGTTTGTCAAGAAGCTTGAGGGGGCTCTGAGTGGGCCGAGTGTTCCCGCTCTGGTGGAACAGGGTAGCAGCGCCAGCCTGGACAGTGTAGATGCAAACCCAGAAGAAACACCCATCCATCGGGTTCACAAGGCCCTGAAGAGCACCCTGCCTGGGAAGGGCAGAGATCTGCAGGTACAAGTGTTTTTATTCGTATTCGTAAGGACTTTTTCCTTTTTAGTAGGATTACTTCATATCAGTTATTGTCCTGTCCTTTATGATGATAAATAACGAGTGAATAACCTCAAGCTAAATTGGATATTTCAGCATGAGGGCCCAGAAGAAGGAGTCGAAGCTTCCTCTCTACAGGGACGTCTGCCTGTTCTGTCCAGGAAGATGAAGAAACTGTGCATCCAGCTGCAGAAGAAGAACCCAGCGCCTGAGCTGGCTGAAGACCTGGACTGCTTCACTGGTAAGAATCCCGCATTTACACATTAAATATCAAGTCTAATGGACAGACTGACATAATAGTTACTGAACACAGTCGTGCACATTCCTAAGGATTAACACGTTTTGAAGGACCCCATGCCCCTTCCTTTGGCGCCACCCTCAGGGTCATTTACATTTGATCTCTACTGGTCTGTCAGTGCAACACTTAAGTCCCCACTGAAATATCACTACAACTATTGCCTTGAAATGTGGTGCAGACATTCATGTTGCCCTCTTGGTGAATTGCAATAACAATTTTTAATGATGGAAAACCTGCAGAACTAATGATGTTCCCATCTCTTTCAGCAGCTCTTTGTGCTTACTGCTATTTAGCACATGTTAATAATGTGTTGATGGTTATCTAAGATGATGAACATTGTAAAGAGTATACCTACTAAACATCAGCATGTTGTCATTGTGAGGTCTGCTAGCTTGGCTATCTGTCTTGGACCTCTAATTTGATGGCAGTAAACTGGTAATAATGGCACTACTGTAACTCCTGTGTGGGCTGATCCAGATGAGTGCTGCAATCCTGGTGTGGATATGTCCCGAGTGTTCTGCCTGCACTGCACCTGCGATAGACAGCTGCAGGGATATTATAGAGATATAATAGGAATATTGTACATGCCTTGAAATGATAAACTATGTGAATTAATGATTCCAGTTCTTGTTGATACAAACCACTTTCATTTTTCATGCATTCTTGCTGAATAACATTATACATGTCCTGTTCTTTGTGTTTTCCTTTGTGAGTTTACCTCGCCAAAGCCATCAATTATTCATCATTACCCCACAAAAAATGTTGCTTTGCCGCACAAACCCCTCAGTGTGAATGCAGTGTCCTTTCATTCTTCTTTTCAGGCGAGGTCATCAGCAACCTGCGGGATTTACAGAACCTCACCGTTGACACATCCGCAGAGAAAGAGAAGCAGAAAGCCGACGTCAAGCACATCTTGCAGCAGAAGCAGAGAGCTCTGTCAGACCTGTTCAAGATGCTCACAGAAATAGGTGCGTTTTCCTCTCTGATTTACTGCTGTCGCATAGTCATTTATGTCTCAGAAAGAAAAAACGGTCCACTAACCTCTCTCTCTCTCTCTCTCTCACACTCACACTCACACACTCACACTCACACTCACACTCACACTCACACACACACACATATCATTGTCCCATTTAGGTCTGTCGTACCGTAAAGGCCTGGTGTGGAACAGGACCGCTGACCCAGAGAAGCCCCTCTGCATGCCGCCGCTGGAGATGAGCACCGCTCTTTCTGCTGTCAGGAACCAGGAGCAGGCCGAGAGCATGTAAATAACAGCTGTTCATAGATGCACTAACAGTTAGTGCCCTGATGGTCATGAGAGAGGAATATAGGAAAAATAATTGAACATCCCAGCGTACAGAGACGCAGCGTATGATTAACTAATGTTAGCAAACTTTAAATAGATACTGTTGTGCAAAATGACAATACTGAGTTCAGTAACTTCATGACTCTTCCCTATTTGTGCTGTTAAACCATGTTTTAGCGTGTATCATTATCCTAGAATTGCAAAATGAATTGTTGAATTCCTTTGCTCCTTTAATACACTTGGGGCTTTTGTCACTATAGCCTTATGTGGTTTGTGTAAGCTAATGTTAGCGAACTTTAGCGGATAATACTGAGTTTGCTGACTTTATGACAGTTTCCTACTTGTGCTCCTATTTCACTATGTTAATTAAATACTACTACCACTATACTTGCAGCCTCTAGTATGGCCATTATGGTGGCTCATTTTAGATATTCCTGGCAAAACATTTGTCCACCTACTCTGAGTTCAGCACAGGAGAGAAAATGATTTAGATCAGAATTAGAAAAAAATGGATCACCAGAATTCTTCTTCCTGACTTGCCTCTCATGGCTTCCGTACATCATTACATTTATTCATTATCAATATCACCATTAATGTTACATCTCATTAAAGGCTTGGGTAAATCCAACTCTAGAATGTGTATTCTGCGCTCTCTGAAAGCCACTTTCTCTGCTGTTTGGTGCTGTAGGTTGTTTACAGAGCTGCTGGCAGCATGGGATGGATGTCAGACGTACTTCTACCGTTCATGGGCGAGGAGAGCCGCCCTGCTGACGGCTCTGCAGCAGGCTGCCAAGGTAACGCACAAATACTGACTGTCTGCTGGTCCACAACATAACAACTTGAAGCCTTTACTTCCAGCTCTCTGTCTAAAACTTATGACGATGAGGGTCCAGGAATTACAGACGAAGAGCCAATTTTAGCATCTGCAGTTCCTAAGTGTGAGTCTGTGTATTTTGGCTGCTGTCATCTAAAGTATCTGTGTGTGTGTGTTACTGTTGGGTTGTAGGAGCTGGGCCTGGGGAACATTGAGCGCTGCAGAGGATTCTCCTCTCACCTTTTCAAGCTGCTCCTCAAACAGAGGCAGAGACTGGCCAAGCTCACTGAGCAGTGGGTCCATCTCAGGTCAGTCTGCTGCCGCACCACCGTTTGGTTTCAGAAGTGGGTGTAAGATCCTAGTTCCATCTTTACTACAAAGAGCTATGTCCTTTATGGTCTTACCCTTGATGTTAAATTCCAGCATCTTTTTTAAAAGAATATTAAGTGTAAATGAGAATTGAATTTGGATTTTGGAAGGTGGACAAGAGGTAAAACAAAGTTGGTGCAACAATAGGATTTTGAAACATAAAGGGGACATGTGCCCCCACAAACGGAGGAAATGACACCTTTGTCCTGGAAAAACATTATCAATGCTTCTGATTTAATGCTGGCATCTAGTTAAAATAGAAGAGCAATATTATTGTAACATTATTAAATCTTTATTATTGATGCCATTGGGGAAATTTATTTTCATTTATTGGCCTACACAAAGTGAGGCTAGAGGTCAGAGTCAGCGACCATAAAGTAGCCATAGACGGTGGTGGAAGAAGTACTCGCATCCTTTACTGAAGTAAAAGTAGAAATACTCCATTACAATTAAAAGTTCTGAATTCAAATTATCAGCAAAATTTAGTATCAAATGTGAAAGTACTCATTATGCACCTTTCACAGTGTTAGAGAATATTATGTTATTCTGTTTTCATCACTAACTAATACAAGTGTAAGTCATTTTAATGTATACTACTTTGTAGATTCGTAGCAAAGCGTGAAGTAGAAGCGTAGAGTAGCACAATACAGAAATACTAGACGAGCTGTAGCTGGACTGTACTGGATGGATAGATTAAGTTGAAATGATCCACAACGCTTTGCTGAGTTGTTTATTGCTGTAGTTTGACCTTTTGTCTCTTCGTGTCTCATCACCACTCTCAGGAGGCTAACGGACAGCGTCCAGGGCATTAAGGCCGACCTGCAGAGCCACAGCGAGGACCCTGGCTGCGTCCTTCCGCCCCAGGCCTCTCTCAAAGGTTGGGTCAGCAGAGGCCAGGCGCTGGCTGCCCAGTGCTCCACGATCCTGCAGCAGCTGTCCTGGCTGCTGCAGTGCTGCCCGGAGGACCTTCAGCAGAAGGAGGAGACGAGCAGCTGCAGGCAGCACACCCTGAGGTGCCCGTCCCCGCTGGCAGCACAGCGGCAACCTCCTGGCTGTCTGATGCGGAGGGGAGACGCCGCATGGTGCCAGCTAAACCAGCGCATGAGTGCAATGCTGAAGCAGACTCAGAACCTGAAGGTGGAGCTGGACAATGTTGCACAGCAGACCTCTGAGAGAGTACTCCACACATGGTAAAACAGAATCATGCAAGAGTTTACTTGAAATCTGGTGTTGCAGTAACAAAAGGCAAAATCAGTCCCAACAACAACATTGTTGTTTTCCACAGGAAACATTTTGTCACATGCTGTTCAGCCTTCGACCAGCTGGGAGGTGTAGCAGCTCAGATGCCCAGCATGGAGCAGCTCTTCACCCCGGCCGTGCGCGTGAGCAGCGCAGACAGCCAGCCGGCCATCACCCAGAGCCTGCAGTTTGTCAGAGGACAGGTGGAGGCTAATATCACCGAGTTCACGGCCTGGAAGACCCAACTGCTCTCCCTGGGACTCCGGCACTCAGGTGAATGCACCAACGAGTTAAAATATTACTAACAGACATCTCGCTGACAGACATTAAGACAAACTGAGAAGGCTAAAGAAGTAACTTCTGCTGCAAATCACATTTCATCCCATGGTTCTACAGTTCCTCTGCTTATTTCCCACACAGATCACAAGCCTGCCTTCTGTAATGACTTCTCTGCTGAGCTGGAGACCAACATCAACACAGTCCTGTGTGCTGTCCAGGCGCTTGTGAAGAGGAGGGAGAGAGAGCAACAACAAGAGCAGCATGGAGATGTCAAGAGAGGTGAGAATGATGCAGTCAAGATGGGATTCACAAGGTATCAGGGGCACAAGTTTTCCATGTCAATTCTATGTAAAAAGAGAAAAAACCGAGAGAGACTAAAGCCATCTGAACTTGACTTGACCATTTCTGGTACTAGCATCTTCCAAGGTCACCATGGTTACTTGTTTTGCTGTTGAAACTGTGTTGAAACTCTCATGTGCATGAGACGAACAACAAGGGGACCCGGTTATATAAAAACATCTGCTGATATGTTAGAATGTCGTGTTTTTTCCTATCCGCATTAATGGTTGTCTACATGATGTAATTCGACGTTTCAGAGGGTGCTGAGGAGGAGGAGGATGAAGAGGTTGTGGAGGACCTACTGAAGCCTGGTCACCTGACTCTGCTCCTGGAGGAGGAGCTGGAAGCTGAGGTGGAGGCTCTGTCTGTGGGAGATGTCAGTGCCGGGCTGGAGAGGCTGCTGAGCCACCTGAGGTCACACAGAGACTCTTGTCAGCCACCGCAGCTCCAGGTACCAACAGCTACATTCATTCTTATCTTAACTAATCCACACAGCTCTAGTTCATATTATATTCATTCTTCAAAGTGGTTTAGCTAATTCAAGCTAATTCTTACTATCTTCTTGAAACACACCTGCAGAGTTGATTTGTTTATCCTTGATGAGGTCCTCTTGATGCGCTCTTATTTTGAAATCAAAGCAACTTGAGTCAGGAATTGAAACCATGATCAGCTCTCATATGATTGTCTGAATGAGTGCTAAAACCACACACTATATTGCATGGACATTTTCTTTCAGGTATTTAATAATAATAATACCTTTTATTTATGTAGGACTTTTACAACACAACACACAGTGTGAACACTCAAATATATTATGTACTTGCTCTCATTTCAAATCCTAATTATATCAACATATCAACTTCTAAGAACTAAAAGTCAGGGTTGTGATCAAATCATCAACAATTAAATACAGCTAACTATCATAAAAATTAGATTTTTAGGCTGTAAAACTGAACAAAAAAACTCACACACATATTCTACACTTTTTCAGTTTGTACAGAGCTTGTTTTTATTTCAGAATGGGGCATCGTAACTGTGTGTGTGTGTGTGTGTGTGTGTGTGTGTGTGTGTGTGTGTGTGTGTGTGTGTGTAGGAGGTGGACAGAGCGTGCAGAATGCTGGTGCATCTGGAGCCTCTGCTGGGGATTTATTCTGACATGGTGCGTTACTACCTGGCTGTGTCACTGGGAGCACACAGGAGCACAGGCAAACTGCTGTCTGTACTGGCCAGCATCTTCACTGAGCTCGCCCAGAAGGTACAGACACAACAGAAGTTACTCATGCTCATTTGAATCTTTAAAAAAAAAAATAATAATACAGACATTATCGGGTCACTGGGTTCAACTAAAAGCGGTGACTAAATGTTTGTTGTGGCCTCCTCCCCAGGGTTTCTGCCTGCCTCAGGAGCTGATGGCTGGTGGAGATGGAGATGGCGCCACAGAGTTTCACGACTATGAGGGCGGAGGAATAGGAGAGGGCGAGGGCACCAAAGACGTCAGTGACAAGATTGAGAATGAAGATCAGGTCATTTTACTTTTACATTTTTTTCTCCAAAAGAATCTGAATTCAAGGTCTACTTATGTCAATGATTACCTGAAACTGCTGAAGGTATAAGAAGCCTATCAAATATATAATATATAAGGTGGATCATTTCACCAACATCTCTCACAAAGCTGTCCCCGCATTCTTATGCTCCAGGTGGAGGACACTGTCCAGGACGGTCAGGAAAAGGAAGAAGAGCAGGATAAAGGGGATATCAAGGCGGAGGACAACGCTATCGAGATGTCAGAGGACTTTGATGGCCAAATGCACGATGGGGATGAGAATGAAGCGGGTAACTTGAACTGTCTATAGTCTGATGCCTCATCTCTGGCTGTGATCCATTTCCAGGTTTACCTCTTGACTTCAGGTTGTTATTTCTGGCTACAGTAGGACGTGAGCGACGGTGAAAATCTAAAATAATGTGTGAATTTCACTATAAAATGTTTTTTTCTTTTTTTTAATCGTTTGCAGGTGAAGATGATGATTCTGCTAAAGAGGAAGACGAGGAGCTGGATAAAAAGATGGGTGATCTGGGTGAAGGACAGACGGACACTCTGGATGAGAGAATGTGGGGGGATGATGAGGATGATGACGAGGAGGAAGGAAGTGAAAAGGAGGAAGAGTCTGGCCAGGGCATGGACGAGGTACAGAACACAGAATTACCACTCTGAAAAACAATATATAGACCAGCAGTTTATATGAATTGAACGTCTCCCCATCAAATATTAATAATATAATATTGCTCTTTTTAAGTGAATCATTATTTAGGCAGTTAGATGTTGATGTGCTTTAATTTCCTGTGAACTCTGGATTCTCAGGGTGAATCTGAGCTGGTTGCTAAAGACGACATCTTGGATGCTGCAGACCCAAACAACGACAAGAAAAAGCAGGACAAAGACGAACAGATGGACGTGGAGGAGAAAGAGAAAA
The DNA here is from genome assembly GCA_943590825.1 of Bovichtus diacanthus. Lineage (NCBI taxonomy): Eukaryota > Metazoa > Chordata > Actinopteri > Perciformes > Bovichtidae > Bovichtus > Bovichtus diacanthus. The sequence continues at coordinate 1,893,047 of CALSBV010012138.1, forward strand.
TCCACGAACAAGGAGATGAGGTAGTGTTTTTATTAAGAAGTGAAGAAATGCACCCCCTCCCTCTCTGCACAGAGTCACTGACCTGACAGTCATCAACCATCCCATTTACTTTTTTATTTTTTTTGTTCTTTAAAATTTTTTAAAAGTTTCAGATATTTCCAACTTGTCACAAGTCATTTCATAGCTTGTCTGTTTCTGATCTGTTTCCCAGCGGGAGTTTGATGAGAATGAAGTGGACCCCTACCACGGTCAGCAGGACAAGAGACCCGAGCCTGAGGCCATGGATCTGCCTGAGGATCTCAACCTGGACCAGGATGAAGAGGCTGGAGACGATGGAGAGGGTGATGGTGAGTCCTGTGTGTTACTGTCTCCAAACAGAAACAGTAACATATATTATATATATATATATATAT
>CALSBV010012138.1:2002027-2095152 GCA_943590825.1 Bovichtus diacanthus
TCACACACACACACACACACACACACACACACACACACACACACACACACTATTAAATCGAGCCTGGGGCTATTGTTTACCAAAATGGGAAAAAAACATTTATTTATTCCTAAATCCAGTAAATGCAAACTCGACACTTCCTTCATGTTTACCTCTTCTCAATAAATTCAGTATTCAGTTTATTTCCACAGCTCAAACACAAAATACTGTTTTCGAATATAAATAATTTCAAGCTGCTTTTACTTTGCTAGTTTTTACACTACTGTCAATCAATCCAACGCTTCCTTGTGTTTCACATTGAAAGTCCCCGAGCAGCTCAGTGAACACACTTCCTCTCTTTCCTGAAGTGTTGAGTTTCACTGACAGTAGCTTAACAGTGTTGGATTGAAAAAACAGCAAAGTGGAGGCCGCTGGAATAAATGAGTGAATGAACACGCTTATTTTGTTGAATACAGTCGTGAGTATTACTGCCTCTGTTGTTGAATTAGTGCTGTGGAAATACATTGTGCTCAACTTGCCATGTGCTCCTTCACAGTGCAGCTCATCACACCTTCTCTCTTATACAGCCTGTATTAGCATTGGGTCTGTATCTTTTCTATTTCTTGAGACTTGGCTATAATTTGACGACCACTTGTTGTCAGTTTACAGTAACAAAATAGACTTCTCTGTAAGTTCACTTGTGTGACCAGTCTTCATCACGGTGTGAACTCACTCCTGTGGTGGAAACATCTTCTGGTTTACATTGTTCAGGCAGGTTATTAAACATGAGTGTGCTGTGTACACTTTAAAGATGTTTTCTGCCTATTTAACCCAGGCGGCTTTAAATAGATTGCAGGAGAAAGGGACAGTGAGCGGGTCAGTACCACGACAGAAATGTGTGCTGACTTGCAGCTGAAGAAAGGCCCAGTGAGCTCACAAACACTTCTTCTGAGCATTAATGATGTAGAAAGAGGCTGCGGGCACTCACAGTGTTGCAGATGTGGCTGTCTGCCCCTGCCTCCAGCAGCAGACGTACTGACTTCTTATGATTCAGAGCAGAGGCCACGTGCAGCGGTGTGTCCCCCGCCTGCACATACACACGTAGAGAACAGGAGATGTCGGTGTGAGAGCGGACCCTTTATTCATTCAAAATGAATGTTCCTTCTACGCAGCCGTCACAGTCATGTTAAATGAATTCAAAAATACATCGGCCACTTTTACAAGCCATATGTGACATTTTAAACATTGGCAAAAATAATTTCCGACCAATCGTTCCGTGCCAATAACCCCGTACAGGATTGTTAGTCGGTATCTAGCTGGTGCTTAGTGATCGCTTTGTTTCTCGTGACTAACTCACCAGGTTCTTTTCTGACACGGAGCAAAAGGCTCCCAGCAGGATGCGGATCACAGCCACGTGGTTATAGCGAGCCGCCACATGCAAACACGTGTCCCCCGCCTGGAAAACACATTTTGTGATTAAATTGAACAAGAAGTAAATTAAAAAAAATTATGCATTCAATTACATTTAAAAAATGTGTCATAGCAAACTATGAAAATTTAAATAATTTTTTACAGGCTTGTTTCTGTATATTTGAAATGGAAACATCAGTGGTGTTTTTTCCCCATTGTGCTACACTGATAAGACATTTTAATTTAAATGAAAACTAAAAAAAACATCAAAATATTGAAATTTTGGATATTAAAATCAGATTTAGTCAACTCTTTTTTCAGGCGTAGTAGTACTGATCACTAAAGGCCGCACCCTTTAGCATCTTAACTGAAATTAGCAGGTACGTTTTAAGCTGATCACGGTGCATGTGAGGACGGCTGCTGCTCAGACCCAGCACCACCAGCCTCCTCCTGTATGTGTTGTAGAAACAACTCTTTCCCTGTGAGGCTACACATTACGTTTGAAGTGCAAATGTATCATGCAGTGTGTCATAAGTAAGTGACTGTAAACAGCACTGTGGAAGTGGATTTCAAAGCCACTGGATGATAGAAAGCAGGTAAATGTGAGCGGATGAGGAAGAAGTAAAGATACAAGTTTTACTGTTGCTTCATGTAAAATGCTCACGAAGGAACAGTGGAATTAAAAGAAACAGAGGGAGAAAAAGGTAATGAAAAATGACATAACAGAATAAAAAAACGTGTTCACGGAAAAGGTTGTGGGCCAGAAAACCAGCTGTCGAGCTGAAGGGGGCTGCAGAACCAGGTGACACATGTCTGTGGATTTGTCACTACGATCAACACCTTCACGTCACACACGGTCATGTTTTCTTCTATAAAAATGATGAATAATGCAGTTTTAATGGAAGGCTGTTCCACATCAGTATAAAGGGGAGTTCCTCACTACATTACTTCCTGGAGGAAGTTTACTGGCTGTTGTGTTAGAGCCGTGATGAGAATAGGAACCAATGTTATCTGCTACCAAGTCAATGGGAGCATATGATGATGTACATGATACAGTTTCTTCCCTAAGCTGGAAAAAAACCCACAATAACCAATTATTTTGCACAAACAAGTCAACATTCAAATGTGCACAGGTGTGCTCCTGAGAGTGCGTAGATTCTGTTCTTATCCAAGAACAAATCCCAAGTAAGAAAACATTGGTGAATGTCAGAATCTTCGGTTGGTGAATGAGGCCCGATGTTATTTTGTATCACCTGCCACCTGTTCCAACAGGTATAACCGAAATGACACAGTACCAATGAAGAAGACAGGGACAATGTCGTAGCAACAGATTGACAGGAGACCCCCCATGTCTGAATGAGCGCAGGCTGTTTCTGCGTCCGTCTCACTAACTGTGGTGCTTCCAGCAGCAGCAGCAGAGGCTCCCGTCTAAAGAGGAGCTAAAGACTCACATGGTTCTTGTTGTCGGGCCTGGAGCCTCCCAGGAGTAGAACCTTGGAGCTCTGAGCGTGACCGTTCTGACACGCAAGGTGCAGAGCTGTGTTTCCTGCCTGGAAACAGAGTGTCATCATTTATCACACATAGCATTTATGTATTTCTATTATCATATTGAGGTTCATCTGACAATCATGCTTTGTACAGCAAACTGAGATGAGGAGAGATGGAATATCCTCTTGTTTGAGATTCTTCTGGAGTCAGCTCCTTTAAAAATACCTCATCCTTAGGTGAGTGGAAACAACAAACGTGTCTCCTGGTGAAGTATACTGTGCACACTTCCTGTTTTACCTTTGTGATGAAAAACACTCAAATGTTTATGTGTGACGTGCTAAAAACTAAAACATCAGCGTCTCTCAGTGTCAGTTCCAACAATATCTACCTGAAGTTAGCGAACATTAGCACAATAAGCTACTGGTCATACCACACCAGGTAAGGCTGTCTCAGCAAAAGCCCTGAGTGTACTGAAATGAAAAAGAAGGGTTTTATTGCTTATGAATTCAACTTTTCTTTTTAAAGAGGAATAATGTGATATGATATGATATGATATGATATCCAAACGTTACAGAGTCTTTCTTTAAATGACTTGCTGTGGATAGTTTTTGCTGTGTAGCACAGTGGCCTTCCTTCCTGGTGAAGGTACCTTAAGAGAACTAGGAAGCACTGAACCACTGCTGAAGGGATGATAATAGGAGTATACAGAGAGGGTACAGCATACAGCAAACACGTTTAATCAGTGGTGCGGTTGAAAGCTGAGAACTCCACGGCAGCATCACCTTGTTTTTCGCATGAGTGTTGGCTCCAGCCTTCACCAGCACTTTGACTGACTGGCTGAAGCCGTGCCAGCACACCTCATGGAGAGCTGTGTTGCCATCCTGACAGGACAAAAGACAAAAAGCCACATTAGCGTCTGACGCACATGACTGTATGGCAACATAAATCTGCAAGATACTTCCATTCATGAGGATTCTCTTCCTTTGTAACTAGACTTCGGGGAGCCCATAAAGGCCTGTCTCTAACACAGGCTTGCTGTTTTTGTTTTAAACAAAAGGCCCGGTTCTTTACAGGTAAATAAACACTTATTTGCACATTTATAATGGCTTCGTTTATACATATGTTTTTACCTGACATTTAGATATAAGGCCTGGCATAATGTGACATTATACAATCATTGTTTTACACATACTTTGTGCATTTGTATACATTTCCAATGTCGTTTTTCAGCTACAGTATTACGGATAAAAAGAATTCCTTGTCATCAACTCTCAATGAATACTCATCCATATGCAAATGTCACACTTTTCAAAAGAACTAAAGACCATAGTAACTGTATAGTATGCAACATGAAGTTTCTGACCGTCACCTTCGATAAATCAAACACATGACAACAAATAGAAAGTTATGAAAGTGTGATCGTTTATGATAAGCCAACTGTAAAGGGATTTATGGGGAAAGGGGCTTTGTCAAGTCATGCATGGTAATACTGGCTGGATTATTTTTCTACCCACTGGTACACCAGTAAGTATCTACTAAAATCTAAAATACAATAGTAATGCACTGTATTTCAGCACATAAAGAGTTTTATTTCATTTCTCGTTCCACTGTGACTCTAAACACACTGCTCCACTTTACATGTGATAATGAGGCTGAGCAGATTACAGGCACACTGGTGTCTGTGTGTGTGTGTGTGCGTGTGTGTGTGTGTGTGTGTGTGTGTGTGTGTGTGTGCGTGCGTGCGTGCACGTGTGTGTTGATCTGCACCTTGTCCTGTCTGTCCAGTGCACACCCTTCCTGGATGAGAGCGTTGATGACGTCGCTGTTTCCCACCACAGCAGCCCGCTGTAACGCCGTCTGCTCCCCCTGCCGACACAAAGCAAACGCATGACACTGACTGACGATGTTTGACGAGGAACACTCGGCAACAGGACAAGAAAACCAGCATCCGTCCATAGAAAAAACTATTCCATCATGTAAAAACCTTGGAGCCCCAATTTGGTTTCTTATTATATTGTTGCCGGGGCATTTTTATGCCATGAAGATCCCTAAATCTTATTCAAAATCCATTTTCCTTCAAAAAAAGAAAATCACTTGTTGCAAAGTTCTCAATAAACAGAGGTGATTGGACAATTTGAAAGAATAGTTTAGTTTCGGGGGATTTTGGTTTTATTCCGGCTTACTTTGAGTACAAACACATGGATGTATGTCAGTGCATGCAGTTTAAACTTAGCTAAGTTACTGCAAGTCTCAATTTACAATTAAAGAAATATAACATTTTGGGAAATCAACTCATTTGCTTGTGCTCGCTCTCTCAGAGAGTGAGATGAGAAGATAGATATCAGGAGTCACGTTTAAATCCAAATTTAGTGCAGATTTCCACCTTTCCACCTAATCAGAGCTTTTGTTGCCATAATTGAACTTTTTTTAAGTTAAAAACACTGTTTCCACTCAGTCCTGAAGTCCTGGAGTCCAGTGTCCGTCTGTTAGCTTAGTTTAGAGTAAAGACTGGAAGCAGGGGGAAACATCTACCCTAACCCTTTCCAAAGTTTGGACCCACACCTACAGTACTAAGGCCTCTAAAGCTCATCAAGTGAAGTGACTCTGCACATCATGTCATCACAATGAGGTTGCCAGGTTTGGTACCACTGTGCCTGTACAGAGACCAAAACCCAAACCTGTGCTCAACAACCAAAACCGATGCAATAGCTGGAGACACTCCAGCGATGTGGCCGGCTGACGGATACTGATCATGACGTGATCATGAAAATATGGTTCTAGCACGCAACTCCCCCCTAAATCCATAAAGTCGTTTTAACTGCAAAGCTTTTGCCCCCTGCTTCCAGTCTATATGCTGAGCCAAGCTAACCAGGTCCAGACTCCAGCTCTGCATTTGACAAATCTGAGCTTTATTTTGATCTTCTAATCTTACTCTTGGAAACACAGCAAACAGACGTATTGTCCAAAAATGTTGAATGATTCCTTTGAGGTGTAGTTTGGTTATTGGGAATTCAGTTTAGTTAGTTGTTGTTGTTTTCACTCAGGGTAGAACTGAAAGTAGCCTTGCTTTGCTTATTCACTGCAACAGCTCAAAATAAATGCAACTTGACACATTTATACGGTCTAGAATAACAACTAAATAATATCATCCAACCAACAGTATCTCGGGTGATCCATAAGATCACAGAACCTTGTTAATAAGATGGAGAATATGAAATATTAAACCTTCCTACACCTGAGCAGAGCAATCACTTCATCCCATGAACATCAACAACTGTTCTAAAAGAATATCATATATTCACAATTGAACAAAATTCCCAAAAAACAAACTATCCCTTTTAAAGTTGTCACTTTTGTAAGATCCTTTTTTTAATAACCACACCATGTCTCCACAAGCTCAGCAGAGTTATTACTGACTCAAGCAGTAATGATGTTAATCTGGTCCCAATATGGCAGTTATACAAACCACAGCAGGTCATCTCAAACAGATCTGTTTACTGGTTTGTATAACCATCAAACAGCAGTGACATACAGTCCCAGGAAAAAGGTTACGCTCACATTTATGCTCAGCCATGAATGGAGTTCTGCACACAGAGCAGATTAGTGGCAAGTGACACTTAGCAGACCAGGTTTGGCATGAGAGCGCTGGAAGAAAGAGCAATAAGCAATGATTTCCATAAGAGATGGAGGAGAAAGAAGAAGGAGGAGAAGAGGAGAGGGTCATTCCAAGCTAGATAAGAACTGAGCCGAGCGCAGCAGCAGTGGGGAAGAAGTGGAGTTTGTTCAGGAAGGAAGGATGGGGGCACAGATTTCCGCTGGTTCAGTAGGAGCAGTTTTGGCTAACCTCCTTCACTCTCCCTGATCCTCCAGGCTCTTTCCCAGCCCTCCTCCACTGTCTTCTCTCCTCCTCCTCCTGTCTCAGTCTGCACCTCCTGCTCCCTCCAGTCCTGGAGGATGTACTGCAGCCTGTTGCGGAGCTCATTGACCACAGAGTGGAGTGAATTTGGTAACGCCAGAAATCTGGGTTATCACTATCTGTGGGAAAGAGGGACTTGCATCCTGAGGGCAAACCCACAAGTGGGCAGTCCAAAGGGTCCCATTCAAGGCCACTGGAGGTCATTAGACTACAGTTATCTTTGTGTAAAAAAAAAAAAAAAAAAAAAAAAGGTCTAATGTCTAAAAAATCATTCCAATGAAACAGAACTGAAAGCAAAAAGATGACTCCTCTGGTAACCACCAATCAGGACTGCAGTTCTAGAGCTGAAAGTGGATGAAAGGTGGAAGCATGGCGGACGCAGCTGAAAGACAGATGAATCTACTCACGTCATCTTGGATGTCCAGGTCGCAGCCAGCTCTGAGCAGGATACGCACAACCCCAATGTGGCCTTTGTAGGCAGCCAAGTGCAGGGGGCTCCTGCCATACTGTGGACACAGAACACACACACAGCTCAGCCGGTGAACAAAACATCAGAGTGCACACAACCTCCCGGAGCAAAGAAAGCAAAACCCACCTCTGCTGTCCCACACACAGAGTCACAATCCACTGGGTCAGATATGGCTACAGTGGTCATAGCTGGTGGTACGACTGAAGACGATCTGCTACACAGTACAATCCATCTCAGTAATGAGTCAACCGAAAACAAACAAATACTTAATCCATGGTTGAAGAGAATACCCCGCAGTCTGCACAGCTGTTCATGTTAGCTGAGTAGAGGATAAACTCTGCATCCTGCCAATATAAGGATCTGTGGGCGGGGCCCTGGAGCAAAAAGGTTACTTAACTTTGGGCTGGTTTAAGGGATCAGTTCACAGAAAAAACAGAAGCACATGTTTACAATTGGGATTCTATTGGTGATATTCACCGCATTGAAAAAGTAAAGAAAATGTAATCAGTGACATGTATTTTCTACCCAAGAAATAATTCCTATAAAAACAGCTGACAGCAAGATGTGTGGATTATCTGTAGATGGAGAAAGACAAGTGGATATAAACAGACATGTGCATTGCTGTTCAATTTATAAATGTCCTTTTCAATATTATGAGCACCACAAAAGAAATTCCATTGATCTCCACTACATTTGGGCAGATGCAGACATTTTAAAGACATCTATCGCAAAACAAGGGCAGATATAAAACATGAAAACAATATTTCTTAAGAATAGTCCTCAAATTGAGTTATGAGTAAAACAAAAAACTGATCGACTCTAAGTGTGTTTTTTTAAGTGCAGACTGCATCGACTCCAAATTGTCTCTAGAGCGAGAAAAAAATGTTGATTAATTGATTAGTTGAATAAAAGAAAACTAATAAGCACATATTTTAATAACAAGCTGCTCCAATGTGAGGATTTGCTGTTTTTTTCTCAGTTTTAATATAATTGTAAACTAAATTGTTGGACAAGATATTTGAAGTTGTTACTTGGGGCTCTGGGAAATGATATGAGGCATCTTTCACTAATCTGACATCATATAGTCTAAGCGATTGATTGGTTAATAAAAAGCGTTACCTGCAAATGATTCGATAATGAAAAAAAAGAATCATTAGTTGTGTCAGAAAACAGGAGGCTTCCAAAGATTACGTGTCAGAGCTGCATTACATCAATCATCATGGCATCATGCACCTCTGAATGAATACCCATCAGTCATTGTATCCAACAATGTATATGCTGTAAAATACTGACGCATGCCAGAAGACAGCTTATAGAAGACATTTTCTCTACAGTTAGGTCGACAATATCAGTCAAAATAATCATGTATTTAAAAATATCTTAAACGAGTTAAAGAAAGAGAGATGAACAGGTTTAGGTGATAATTGTCCATCCAGTTACTACATACTGGTTGTCTGTATATTATAGCTGTAGAGGCTTAACATCTTCTGGAACACAGAACAAGTTTATGGCGGAAAGTTTATGTACAGTTTATAATAATAATCGCTGGGCGGATTATGTTTATATTAATTATGTTTAAACGCTCTCAACACATCCTGAACATTACATCCAACATAATGAAGTGCATTATGAAGAGGGACTGAGCAGGATGTCTGCATGCAGGTAACAGTTCAAACTTCAAACACAAGATGCAGGTGAGCTCTGCTAATCTGTCAGTAAATACAGTTTAATTACAGATCAAGTGTGTATTCCCACACAGCGGCAGCAGCATTACACCTCAGGTATTATCTCGCCGTTCGGAGGTTCATGCTTTGTTTGGGTGCAGCTCGGCCCTGCTCTGTATTTACAGTAGGTAGTCTTCAGATTGAGTTACACTGGGCCTGGCTTGGCGCCCCCCCGAGCTCAGGCAAACAGCAGGCCTCACACCAGCAGGGAGCCTCTGCTGTCTGAAGCCTGACTGGAGCTTCGTTCGTGGCTCTGTGGGTTGGTGTTTCAGTGGCAGTTGGGTGATACTTCATACCTTCATATTATTTATTTATTTATTTTACTTCCTGTTTATCTGAGCCTATCGCTGTCTTTGTGCTGCTGTAATAACCACATTTCCCCGCTGGGGATCAACAAAGTTTCTCCTGTTTTACCTTACATCTTAATGGCTTGTCCCACAGAAATGATCCAAACTCAGCTCTTTAGGTATTAACAGATGTATTCAAACAGAAGCCATCGACACGTGTTTCTCCAGGACGCACCCAAAGTGTTTCAGTGCGTAACATTGAAAGTATATATAACTCCACAGGGCCCCTTTAATCATATCTAAATAAAGACTATAAAGAGTCTCCTGGCTTATTCAATAATGCTTTATGTGTATGTATATGTGTGTGGTCATCAGTTCTAATTATTTAAACTTTTTTTCCCCGGGAAACCATGTTTTCTGCCCTCAGTTTGGGATAACAGATGCCGCTAAACACTAGAATTTCACTGAGCCTCAGCCGCCGTCGCCATGTTAGTCAGAGGTGCAGATCAGAGCCGAAGCAAACAGAACTCTTCATCACTGCAACGGAACCCAACATGACACCAAAGTTACCAAATGCATCCAAATTCTATCCCATTACATAGTTTGTCCACCAGAGAGCAGTGAAAAGTACATTTTCCAACTTCCCGCACTCTACACAGCCTAATTGTTTAAAGAGCTCGACAGTTGTTGTTGTCTTCTCAGGTCTGTGTGTGCTGCCATGTACACATTATACAAAATGTGTTTTTTGGCATTTATGTTGCCAAATGAATATTGGCTAAATATTGGCAGATATATTACCTCTCAATATCAATAAAGTATCTGCCTCAAAAGTCCAGAATCGGTCGTGCTTTACTGTATTTTTGATATCATAAACAATGAACATGCATGTTTGATGAAGACCATGAGATGTGGATAAAATGAAGCAGACAATCAGTTCAGATTTCTTTTTGTCACACTACAATTTCCAACATTACTGTTAAAATGTTAACGGTGTGTTTCATCAGTTTTATTAGTTATTAATAAAACTCCTCTATTTTCTTACCAACCAACCTCATCCTTTTATCCCTTCTGCCTTTTTTTCCTTTTCATGTGTTTTATGTTTCTCAGTCTCAATCCATTCTTCGCATTAGCCTTCAAAAAACTATCCTACATTCCGTTTCCTGAGCCCAGGAATGTTTCATATGAAACTCTGCCCCCTTCATCCTAGATTAAGTTTTCATAATGGCACCCTGCCAAAATACCCAAATACAGCTGGTCGCAAAAAATCATCAGAGCGAGCAACAGCACATGTAATATTGTTGTAGCTGTTACAATATGATGCCTTTATGTTCCATTGGGAAATTGGTTTGCAATACCAGAACAGAAATCCCCAAAGCACGTGATATAACAAAATCCTCCAAGATAAAGCATCCGCACATGACTAATGCTCAGCACTGTGAGCTCTGTTTGCATTTAGTATCTGACAGGGAATATTTAAAAAAAATACCAGTAAACCAATGATTTTATATGTGTGCCTGAAACCTTTGCTTAAAAGTTACAATTATTTCCTGAATCTCAGAAACCTACAGCACAAAAGACCTGTTGGTACGGTGTCTGGGGAAGCAGATGGATGATGGAGAAAGATGCCTGGAAATAAAAGCAACTTTTTTCTGTGTCCTCCTGTCATAAAAAGCTCTGAACCTCCTGTTTCTAAAATGATAAAATCCTGTGTTTACTATGCTGTAAACAGGGTAATGCCAGAATGAAAAGCTCCACCCTGCAATACCAGAACAGTGACGTTTCTTTATTTCCACGTCACATGGAACCTGAAGCGATGAGGATGTTGACCTTTTACATGGACATGTAGCTTCAGCCTCAGTCTGTCAGCACAATGCCGTGCATGCAGCCAGAAAGTAGATATCATTTTCAGACACGTTTACTGTGTTCTTGTTTTAAAACAAAATCATCAAATAGTAAACAGTGCTCTTGTTGACGGAGCAGACTCACGGCACGTCGTGTGGCACTAAAGGACTGTAGCCGAGGGTTACGAGTCGTGCCTATACTTGTGAAGGTAATACAATAATAACACGGGGGCTGCGTCGTCTGAACCAAGATGGCAAAGTCTGTATTGCTCCCACATTGTCAAGGGCAGCACATTACCTCCGCACTCTTTCCGCACTTACCTTTCACAATAAAAGCCCGACATACATTCCATCACTGCTTATGGGAGGAAACTTAAAGACACTCAGAGCATTTCGCTGAGAGGCAACTCAATAAAACAGCTGACAGTTCTGCTCACACTCCTCTCTGCGAGGATTGAACCTTTCATAAGCAGCAGTGTGACACGTGAAGGTGGAGAGACGTGAACACGTAAAGAGCTGATCGTAATAAGAGTTTCTCCAGTCCTGGTTGGATATTAAAATGTATCAACACACTATGGTAGAATCATTTACTCTTGTTGTTTTGTTGTTCCATTGACATTGTCTAAATATCTTTTTTTGGTTTGTTTGTTTTTCTCATTAACGAAAGAAAAAGAAGTTTAGTTCCATGTTCTTTCATCTATTTTTCCATTATTTCCGGATGTTTTAGGTTTGTGCTGTGGCATCGTTTCAGTATCAGTATCAAGATACTTTCAGGCAGGTATCGTATTAAAGTCATAAACGTGGCGACAATAATAGCAGATATCGCCCGATATAAGCCTATTGCAGATATATTGTATCGGCTTATGTCGGCTGATAAGAAATAGTCACACACAAACACAATAAAAAAAATATATATATAAAAATGGTTTATGTCTATGAAAAATTAAATAATCAGTAGATATCATTATCAGATTTTTTTATATCCAAAATATTGATATTGGTATCAGCATTAGAACAGTGTCGGTCAGGCAATACTTTTAAATTTTAAAAAAGTACTTTAGTATTGAAGATCGGGTATCAAATTAGTATCAAACTATTACAAACGACACGGATTCCAATTGTTTAAGCCATGTAACTCTTCTGATTGGCTTTATTATTATTCATTGAAGGTGGATGGCAGCGCAAGTCTAATTTATGGAAATTCATGACGTGTAATTGACAGAAATAAAACCATATTTTCATAAAGGAATGCCTGCTAATTTGAGCAAGCATCAAATAGAAACATATTATCGTCTCCTCTCTCACACACAGTGTAAATATGAGGTTGTTTTAGCATATCCCTGTGTGACACCCACACAAGAGCACACTTCCCCAAAACAGCCTGGAGCAGGCGAGCGTCTCGCTCAAAACACTTCAATGACTGAATGTGAAGCAGCGGAAATTATTTTCATTAGTATAAATTTGAAATATGATGGGTGATGGGTGTTCATATGCTAGCAGCTCCCTTTCATGCTCTGTGTTGTGTATAATTGATTTAAGAAATGCAGATGAGCCCATGGAAAAGTGATCTGTCATCTGGCTCACAAACACTAGAAAATGATCAGAGCTTTGAAGTGAAATGACAGTGAGACAACAGAAAAACACAGACTGAGGCTACCTGCTATATTCACTAGACCACATCTATGTGTCACACAACTCTGTGACACAATGGGAGTAGAACAACACCCAAAAGACGCAGACACTATAACACAGGCAGGGAAAGATACCGCTTGTGAGCTCCAGTTATTAGATTTCCCTGTTTTAGTTGCTGTCACTGTTGTTCAGTTCAGGTCCAGAAAAGGGGAAAAGATAATTGTTGCCTTTAAGTTCTGGTCCCAATTTGTGTTCACACTGACTTATTATAAACAAAGCAAGATGATTAAACATGAAGTCATATGGGCAGACAGGTTTCTTCTTCATTGGTCAGTGTTGGTGATGTCATACTGCATCATCATCACCCTGTCTTGTATTTTCCTAACCACGTATCCTTGACATCAATGGAAAATGTCATGAGGTTCCACCTCATGAGGCTACAGATGTTTGTTTTATTTATTTAACTTTATTTACAACACATAGAAAATGAGTACAGTGACAAACTCAATGCTGTACAATTCAAGTAAAGACTCCTGTCCAAAACACAATCACACCTACTAAGAAAGATGTTTTTGAATTTATCCACAATAAACAGTGACGGCGGATATTATTGATGCCTGAATGGTGCGTCGCTTTACATGTTGCTGCTGCAAGGAATTGTGGGACGGCATTATCTCATTTTCGTTTGGTAAAGGATGGTCCAGTGTGCCCTATGCTAAAGGAGATGAGAAAGGAAGCATTGAAGCACCTTTCCTCAGCATTTACTGAATTCCACCAGCTCTTATCATGGCTGCCACTTATTATATCTGGGTCATTTAGTTAGCAACCTACCTAAGCAAAATAGATTATGCCACCGCTGCCATGGTGTCATAGCACTCCTGTGCCTTATGCGTTTATTTCTCTTCTGTCCCCGAGAGCTCACCAAAGAATGATGAATTATGAGCTTTATAAGGTGAGACTGCAGCACTGGGCAGGTAGAAATAGGAAAATGAAGAGATGACGTACTGTGATATTGCTGGGGGAGTTACTTTGTGGTTGCTATGCTTCACTCATTTCAATCACTTTTTAATTAGGAACTGCTAAAACGCAGAGCGGGACACATTCTCATCACACCTGCTTTATGTCATTCTCACGTTCTGCTGTATCAGGGAAAAAAACATGCACCTCCGTGCTGATGTGTCATGAAATAGTATTGCTGACTAGTATTCACTATCAGCAGCAGATTTTTACGAGTCCCATTGACAGGAGAAAAAACAACCAAATAACCAGATTGAGAATTATATTCAATTATAATATAAATATATATATATATATATATATATATAAATATATAATTATAATTATATATTTTTTATCTGCACAGATGGAAAATGAATTGGTTACCGACAGCAACCAATTTTTGAAGATACCTTGTCCAGGACCAAATTATTGCTGAAATGATGTCTATTTTTAACAATGAACAGAAATTAAACAGAAATCATTTCCACAGTTAGCGTTAGCGTCGTAGCAGTCCAGCAGTGTTTGTCAGACAAAACAAGAGAACCGCAGGCGTGATCGACCAACTGGCACTCGCCATTCATGGGCTCCTTTGGTAAGCAAAGCAATACAAATGTACAAAAAGTCTCCACCATCATCATCTGGCTAATTATGGGACTCTCCGCTCACTCACCTTGGTTACAGCTACTTTTGCGCCCTTGTTGATGAGCTGGACCACATTGTCGGCTTGCCCCTTGTGTGAAGCTATGAGGAGGCGCTCGGAGAGTGCGAGGACCTCAGCTGCATCCTGCTGGCTCATGAAGCAGGGCGAGTGATTCCACTGTCAGACACGGGCTCCAGGCGGTAGGGAAGGCAGCTGTGGCGATGGTCTCCGAAATCCTCTAACTCATGGTGAGCTCCGCTGCGGACAGAGGTGTCGAGCAGGAGCTGGAAAAGGCTGCCTGTGCTGATGTTTCTACAAAGTCCACACACTGCCAGGATTCCTCCTCTTCATCCTCTCAGCTGCTGGGAAGAGAACAGGAAACACATGGAGTGAAAACAAGCCAGCATGTGCTCCACTCATATGGCTGGCAAACAGGAAAACAGGGAGGAATGGGCGGAGTGGGCTGACATCCCTACTGTCCAGGTTGTTAAACCCATGTACAGTCCTTGTTGGATCATGTGAGCTGTACAGAAATAATCCGCAAAGAGAGCCAAAAAGAGGGGTCAAATTTGGTCAGAGACTGAGTGCCTTCTGTACTGTGAAGCAAAACCTTCACACACAATGAGACATAAAACAAATAGCAACAACAAACAAACAGCACAGACACACTTCTGCGGTTTGATGACTTCTTCTGTGGTTTTGGTCTCACTTAAGGTAAGTAGAGTTCGCCTCAAGTGTCTCATCTGATTTCTCATCACCATTAAAATACATTGACAGACAGACATTGAGCTGTCAGTGAATGCCTTCCTGCCTAGTTACTCATTTTACAAGTCTCCCAAAAAGAGCCTGTTGTCTCCCAGTTTGCTTCAATGTACTATAGATGACTGCTGACATTATCAGTAACCTCGGAAAATGAGCCTGGACTCAAGTCTGAGCTGTGAAAAGTGTTAAAACATATTCATCCGGTTTGACTATATACAGTGGTTTAACATTCTGATGGTAACAATACCGGCAAAAATGTCTATTACCCTCACTACCCTGACTATCGTCATTTTAAGGGAACCATAAACACAGCACAACTGTCTTCACTTCAGTTCTATTATTGATTAGCTAGTAGGGAGCACCTTTCTACAGGTCCAACATAGGCAGAGTGATAACAGAGGGATCAGCAAACAAGGCTCCTTGTCTATCTAGAGACCAGATACTCTGGTACTATACTACTATACTATGTTAGAATTAGCTAGTCAACCTACTGAAGCGCGGCTAGTGTATGACTGCTGAGTTGTAACATGCAGCGATGGGCAAAAAGCATGCATGCAGCAAGCTTTTGACGCATGCATTGCATATTTGCAGTTGTGTGTGCCCGATTAGCTATGAAGCTTACGAGTTACGGAACGACCACAAAAGGAAAGGACTTTTGTTCCCAGAGTTTGTCCTTCAGACAATAATTCTTGATAAGTGTGATATGGGCTGTATGGGTGGTGGTGAATCCCCACTGGTGGGCGGATTATTATTATTATTTTTTTTTAATGTGTTTATTTTATATTTTTACAATTTTGGTATTTTTACAAGTCTGTCCTGTGACACACAATGTGTTTTGGCGAGAAACAGTATGTGTAGACTAGAGATGGGCATTTTAAGTAATCTCCATATTCGAGTACTGGCATCAATTTATTATAGAGCACTCTGAGCAAGAAAGAGACGTAAGAATAGGGTCAGAAAGGAACACTGCAAATGGATAATCTGCAAACTAGTTGTTCTACGATACGCAAGTCAAACGTTACATAGCTTGCTTTTATACTTGTTTATTTTGTCAAAATACTTCCAAACACCACTCTGATGCCTGGTCTCCATTCTGTCTGGAACATTGGATACGTAGGTTAGATCGAGTGATTTCTGACTGAAAACGTGAACGTTATCCGCGAATATATGGATCTATGCAGCTCGACTGGCCTCAGCCTGTGACTTTTACCAGCAGTGGTTTAAGACTTATGGGAAATGATTTGTGTTAAAGGGCATTATCAAATAGCCCTTTAAATTACACAACAAAATATGTTGTTTGTAACTGCCCTTTAGGACCACACATAGAACTGCTTCCTGATCATATCCCCATTCAGTAACATCATCTGTCTTCTGAAAGCATTACAAGTCCTTGTTAAAAAATAGATCTGTTGTTTGATGCACCGATACTATAGTTAATAAGGTTTTCTGACGGGAAGCAGAGCCATTGCAGAGAAGGCACGCATAACCATGGCAGAAAAAGTGGAATGAATCTACAGTTAAATCGACTTTTCAAACCCTTTTGTCAAACACAGGTGTACCTAACATTATTAACTGCTGACTTGCATCACATAATTGCTGGAACTGAGCCAGTATTAATGATATAGTTGCTGTGCTGCTAAAATTCTAAATGTCTGCTGTGAAAAGGTCTGTGAACCTGATTAGTCTGGAAAGAATAAAAAGTAAGAGAGCTCTACTGCTGCCAAGTCTATCAAGACTCAGGTGAGCCACATTTCTTCAGACAGCAAGAAGACATGTAAAGTGTATAATGTACAAAGCTTTGAAAGAGAAAACATTTATTAATGCACTCATCAGAACAAAACATGACTTGCATTTTTCCATTTGCATAAAGGAAACTAATGTGAAACTTGTGAAAAGAAACATGAATTTCATGTTCTTCATAATGTTATTTCAATAAAGTTGAATTGAAATTAATCTCCTTTTGTTACTAATTAGTACAGAATTGTTATGGTTAATAAAAATGCAGTCAATTTAGGTGTTAAGGGTGGGACGTGATTTTTTCTAACTTCCAAAAGGACACACAAATATATGAGAAGCACTGGTGTAGAGAAACACAGCCCCAGTGAGTTTCACAAAGGGGATCAGAGGCACATGCAGGGATCTCTTTAATAACCTGACCCGGGCATCACACACCAACATTAATCCAGTTAATTGAGGGCAACTCTTGGATGAACACGAGACTGTGAGAACCTACTGTGGGAGAGAGAAGGCGCCTGCTGTGGCTGGGATGAAAGGCCTCATGGTAGAAAAGTTAGAAATAGTGCATCTCTGCAGCCTCTTGTTTCCTGTTCCTCCTCCTACCTCCTAGCATTCAGAGAACCACCCCAGTATGACAACAAACCAATGCAGAGAGCATAAGGCTGCCCCCCTGCGAAAAACATGTATAAAAGTGTCCAAGTATGTGAAATAGAAAAAACAGCATTACATTTAACTGGATGTCATTTTAATTTCTTTCACACTAAACCATAGAATAATATCAAAGTGAAAGCACGTGCTTACTAAGTGATCTACATTCAGTAAAAAGACCAAAAATGACAGCATGACAGCACTTTAAAAAATCCTAAATATATCCACTGTGTCTACAAAATGAAATATCAAAACGTTTTTTGATAGTTTCTGATCTTCTTATAAAAACTGTATTGAAAGTTCTTGATGAAACATGTGTTAGTCATATCAACACTTCCACACTCTTTGGAAGCTTAACCTCAAACTCCAAAATGTCAAAGTAATTTCCTTTCTGTGTGTACTGTAGTCTGCTGTCATGTGTTTTGCTTGTTTGGGGCTTTGGGGCATGGATTATCCTGGCCGCAGTTCCATTTTTACAGCCAATAAACACCTCACGGATCATGACATTTTAAATAACAATGTTCTACCGGAATACAAGATTTATAAAAAAAGACAAAGCCCTGTATTACATGCCCATATAATTGGATGTTTTGACAGCACAAATAACATGTAATAGAGGCTCTTTAATCACAGAGCTCTCGTGTCAGGACATGCTTAGAGAGTCTGTTTTCACTCAGATCATTACCTGCTCGTTTTATGACTCTGGATCGACAGCAGTAAAATAATTTGACCCAAACTAAAAAATATTTATGATACTCTGTCGACTTTTCCATCCGCTTGCTCAACTCATCTGTCACTGTCTTTATAGATGAATATATTGAAACTTAATTAGAGACAGCATGCAAGGAAAGAGTACCAGCAAATAAATGCCACTTAAATAACGATGTTTTTTGTTTAGTTTTTCGCATTTAAAGGTTCCCTATATATTTAGGGATGGGCATAAGTACATTTATTTTTTTGCTTTGTAATAAAAACATCTATATAATAAATATAAAACGTAAATGGACGCTGTTGTAATTAAAAAATATATTTTGTGGACATGACGCAGCGATGTAACTGCTATAGAAAAATATCTGCACAGATCCATAAAGCAAAAGGACCAAATGGCATTGATGTTTTTAGACAGCAGATTTTTAAAGTTGGAGAGATATTAGTGGATTTCAGTCGATAACACTTAGTATATCCATACTGCTGTACTGGAAACATGTCATGGGGGCTGTAGTTTTTGAATGTTAACTAATTGTTATTTAACTTTGTTACAGTTGGAAAGGTTTAAATACTAATAGCAAGATCTAAAGTAGATTATAATTTATCTCAGAATATAAGGAGGGGAACGTAGGAACATGCTTCACTTTTTAGAAAGATTGAGGAAAGAAAAAGCTCAATGAGACACTGCAGCGAGTTAGAGGAGCTAGATGAACAGAGAATAGCCTGGCGGACTCCCAGACTCCCCTCTGCCTGAACAAATGAGGAAGTTTACATGTCCAGTGATGGTAACATTGTAAAAGCAGTATGAGCCGATCTTTTCCACGGGGGCATTACAAAGACATACGTTCAAAGTGGTAACCTGAGACAAACACAGGATGTGAGAGACAGTGAAAACAGCATTTTCAACTCAACACTGATTGTACAGCTTCACTGGGAAGAGGAAGAGGCATGTCCCATCTGATCCCTGGAGTCTAATCTGTGATGACAGTCCCTCTAATGACTGTGTGTTTCATCACTGGAAACACAGCAGAGAATGAGAGGACATGGTACAGATGACATCAACAAGACTGATTCAGCATCACAGGCATACATGGACACATCCAGAGAGAAATGGATTATTTCCAAGACATTAGCCCTTCATTCCAACTCAACCATAAAACATGGCTGTACGACACAGTTTCTCAGCCAAATCATTTCCACAGGACAAATTCGGAAGAGTATCACACTTAAACCAAATCTCGGATGAATCAAAACAAGAACTGAAGGAATAAACAAAACTTAAAGAAAGAGCACATCCGCTAATGTCTGAAGAAATAATTACATTTTAATGAAATGGAATATTAGGCATGGATGGAAGGAGAGAGGGATGATGGATGGATGGAAGGTTGGAATTATCCATTGATGGATGGGTGGGCCTGGGTTGAAGGGAGGGAGGGATGGATGAATAGATGGAGTTGGATGAATGGATGGATGGAGGGAGGGAGGAATGGATGAATAGAGGGATGGATGAATAGAGGGATGGATGAATGGATAGAGGGAGGGAGGGAGGGATGGATGGATGGAAGGATGGGTGATAGGGTTTGTGGATGGATGTATTCTGCAGTCCGACACATATCCTTGAAACATTCACAAAATTAGAAATTTGACCACACGATGTAGAATGCAAAAAATGCACGACAAAAATCACTATCAGAGGTCAATTCACTTGAGCTGAAAAGGGGGCTTAATGCACTATGGCAACATTTGAATGGCTCCCTCCTGCCGGCTGAAATCTGAATAAGATTAGGCGAGGGGGGGGAATCTCTCCCTGACTGCATTCCAGTGGATTCTCCAGAAGATCCTGTTCAGTCAGACACCCCCACACACAAAGCAGGCCTGGCAGTCAGCGAGGCTCCTCACACACAGCTCTTCCCTAGCAGCTAGGCAACGGGGCTTTTGTGCAAACTTTTGGAACTTAGGCCTTCACAAGGCCCTGGAGAATACTAATAAACCTGCTCACTTTGGAAAAAACAACCGCCTTTTCTAGCAAACACCGCTTCATATCTGTTTTGTTTCCTCCTTGAAATATCCAGGCAATGAACTGGTCTCGAGCCTCCCGGTACCTACAGTACTTATGGCACCTGCGGTACTGTGGAAAAACGAGTAATGTCACATTTTTAGAATTTTGGCATCGACTTGGTACGAAGTATCGGTTCTCGTGACATCCCAAGATGGAAGGCCTTTTTTCTGATTTAGAAAGAAAATTACAGTGAACTTAATTATAAAGAAAAAGAAAATACATTAGCAGTAGAGCTGTATGTATGTTAGATTTGTTTTCTACTGTACACAGTGTTTGAGCCAGGAATGCACCGGAGGAAGTCAAATGCGTCCATTAGTACTTTTATATTACTAAATCCACTGTTGAGTGTTACAATATAATATCCAAATTATACGAGAATAGATATTTTATTGGTTTGCAATTCAAACAAATATGTTTTTGGAACTATACATTTTAGAGATGAAAAATGGGGTAATCAAGAAATACAACCCTGTCTTTCACCAAGGCTTACCTGTACCACTGAAAAATAGTTCAATAGTAGTTTACTATAAAGTCCTTAGACTGCCCAGTAAAATACAACTGACTGGACGAGCTGCTGCTCAGCTGTGAATGCTCATAAATGCTTAAGTGTTTATGGACAGACACACTCCCCTCTCTGTTGCTCTTTTTGAGCAGATAAATTATGCAATCCTGGCAAACCTTTAAATGCCAAAAACATACAGAGTGGTGTTTCCTGGAACAAACCATCTTTGGCCAAGTGTAAAGACACCGGGTTAAACCGGAACTTAGTTGGAACAGTTTTTATTATATTTGTCATTTTAGAAAAGTTCCATGGATAGAAACGCACATTTATTCTTATTTTCTATGGTTGTTTTCCTGGAAATTCAGTTCAAATGTGCACTACATTTGGATGGAAACTTGCCTTCTATATAGTAATTCCGTTTTGACACTGGAGAACTTATCAAAGTATGGAGTGATGGTATACAGAGTTTCTATACACGGAGTACAGGATGAGTTGTCCACACCCAGGACCCGGCCTTCGTGTCTTTTTATCACCCTTCCCTGGAGGGAGAGCCCTGGGTCAGTCCGGGGCCAACAGCCTGTCTGCTCAAGTCTGCCATCATTGGAATGCATACCGCCCCTTGCTGCTGTGTATTCCTTTGTCAAATCACTACATTTACTAGTGACAATTTCTAATGTAATAGACCTAAGTTAGATACAACAAATAGAAAAGATGATAACCTTTTAGACACAATGTATAAAGTGACAGACCCACTTATATATGTATATATTAACATCACGTTATGCATATAGTGTGCGTGTACAGCAAGCCTCTTTATTTGTTTAGACAATGTTTTGTGGCATGGGGCTCAGTGAACCAGGAAAACAGGCAGCAAAACCTCCTCATATTTGGGTCAAAGCAGCTTCTCTGACAGCTGACATGTTGAATATTGCTGTTCAGCCTGCTGGAGGTGTGATGGGCTTCCTTCAGAGAAACAGCTGTGATGGGAGGTGCCCACTCGATAACCTCAGTGACATACAGTACCTACTGTGACCTTTCTGACTCATTCACAATCACATGCTAGAAGCAAACATTTCTCCTAACTGGAGGTTCTCTGGAGACACAAATATGTTGGTGGTTTAACATCAATGGTTGGAGAACCACAGATTCCAGGAACTAAATTAGTGCATTCAAGGACAAAGTGCATCTATTCATCACCATGTCATTTAGGATTTGTTCACATTTGTTGTTCAGGATTTGTTTCACATACACAGCATGTCTACTGGTAAACTATTTTAGGGCTGTTGTAATGTTTGCTGCATCCCAGAGCTCACAGGCAGACAATTGCAGTTGATTGGAGGTAAGGCATCATATTAAAGGAAACTTGTGATCTAACTTGAAACCTTTTTTCACAACTTTGACAATTGTTCCTATTGGTAATCATGGCAACATTGTACTCACAAGTTCAGTTTTTCCAGATGATCTAAACCATTTTATTTGGATGTAAAACTGCAAATGGGCGCACCTGAAATGGCAGTAATAATCTCTCATTGCACAGCGCAACTATGGTAAGTACAGAAGGTCAGAATTGAACCAGGAAATGGGTCTGTAAAGTGGGTCCGTTTAAGTCTGCATTTGTGTTCTTGTGGACTTGTGTGCCATTTGTCGAGGGGAACCAGTGCGATGCTAACTTCTGCGGTTGGCCTACAAAAACATGTAACCTCTGCAGCACTTTGTTGGCAGCAACTGTTTAGAGCTTAAACAATTAATCAATGAGTATAAATCATCAGAAAGGCAACTATTTTGACAATCAATTAATCATTTAAGTTATTTTTGCTAGACAAAATGCCAAACCTAGATTGGTTCTAGCTTCTCAGATGTGAGGGATTTTCTGCTTTTCTGTGTTATATTTTGTAAATTGAAAGTTTGGGTTTTGGCCTGTCGGTTGGACAGAACCAGTAATCTAAAAGACGTCAACATCAGATCTCAGAAATTTTTAGAGGGAAATTACATTTTACAGACCAAACGTTTAATGTTATGTTGAAGTGCAATCACCTCCTGACTGAGTCTGACGGAGCTGCTGATGTAAGCATTTCCATATAGAGTGATTTCTGTGATCATTTGATATATATATATATATATATATATATATATATATATATACACACACACATATATATATTGTCTGACAGCTTGTGTTATTCACATGTCGAATTAGTTTTTTAGAGATGTCGCCATGTTCCCAGATCTCAGCAGTTACCTGGTGAGTACAATGTAGCTGAATCAATAGAGCAAAGTTGTCATTCTTAGAAATTACATATTTAAATTTTTTTTTTTTTTAAAACTGGAATGTTTTTTTACTAAACAATACGCTCCTGCATGTTCCAAAGTATAAAAATGGCATGCAAACATTATTAAACATGATGTAATATGAGGACTGACGCAGCAAAGTGTGCCAGCTAACTCAAATTACCACAACATGAAAGCCCTGAATTACACCTTTCAACAGTTGTTAGCTGATGAGTGTTGCTGAGTCAATGACACACATGATGTGATTCATTCCTTATGCTCCCAATGCAGAACTGAAGTCTGCCGTCAACACTGTCACCATGTGACACAAGACCTTGGGAATCAGTTGCTATCAAAAGTATGCCAGGAATGAAACTGCTAGTGCCCGCCTGTAAACATATCCAGCCCATTCAAAGCCCCAACAAGCAAAGGTTTCATTAAAGGTTTATTATGGGAGGGGGATTTCAGATATGACCAACAAGGAAGTGATGTGACCCATTCACTGACCCCGAAAATACCTCGAAAAGTGTACCACTGTCCTTTTTCCTTCATGTTAGGAAAGGAATGTTGTGTTGAATTTTTTTTCTGTTTTCCATTAGTTATCCCCCCCCAAATGGGCTAGTGATAATAGGTCTTGGATTACAGTCTACAAATGATTAGCTGAAGGGAGGGTGAGGGAATTGGTCTACTCTACCACCCACTTTGACAGGTAACCAGCAATACATAAAAGCTCCTGTTCTGCGCTGAAATCACCTAGTTGGTGAGTGGTGACTTTTGGGGACTAAACCTTATCTTTCTGATGTGATGGACAAGCTCCTCAATTATATTATGCATACAATCTATTCATGGAGCAGTAAAATGATCCTCAAATGAAGCTCTTGGACTTCAACTAACTAGCTACTCACTCTCCCAGAAACAAACCCGAGTGTCTGACATTACACCATAAGTTTTTCACTAATCACAAAAAATGCTCCTCACGCACAAGCTTTTAAACAGTTCATGCTTATAGAAATGTAAAACATCACAGCCTACAGATGCAGCTTGATTAAAGTCTGTATTACCTTTGTGTTATGAAGCAGAGCATGAATGCACTAAAATTAACTTCAGCATTCTGAGCTACAACACTGCCTGCAGTACATTCTCTATTATGTGGGTCATCTCTTCCCACTGTCTGTATGAGCATCCAGAGCCCCATAAAGTATGCATGCGTTACTACACAGTCCCATGGTGCTCTGCTTTTACACACAGATGTACTGTATCTTCACTGATCCAGCCACAACTCTACAGCACATCTCATATTGGATATATGAAACAACAAACTCAAAGGATGACACATAGAAAGGATGCCATTAAATCAGACAAAGTCATCCTGAGCTGTATGAGTATACAGAGTTCATGAGTATAAAGACATGAGCACAGATGAGATGAGCTGAAGGAAAATACCAGAAACAACTGAAGTTCCTGAAGATATCAGTCTGTCACACTCCTTGTGTGCTGTTAACCAAATACAGTAAACAATACTGTCATATCCATAAGCTGGTTGTAGCTAAAACACAAAACACATCCGGAGTAACATATGAAGGCACCTCTACAAGGAACTGAACTCAGATTTATGCACCGCCTGCCTTAAAACAAACCTTTTTTTTCCTCTAAATTTACATCACCGGGTTGCAAATATTGCAGTCACTATTATTATTCAGGACTTTCCCATCACATCACTTAAAACAAAACTCTTGAATCTGAGTGCATAAGGACCATCAACACAGTAACAGAGATACACAGAGATACACAGAGATGCACAGAGATACACAGAGATACACAGAGATACACAAAGATACACAAACATACACAGATATATACAGAGATACACAGATATAAACAGAGATACACAGAGATATACAGGGCAGCTTCACCTCCACTGGGGCTCTTAACAGTGCAGCTATTTCCCCAGCAGGAGGGCTTTTCCTCTCATACTGTAGATGTGAGGGATCAGTGGCCTGACTATATAATGTGTGTGTGAAACAAGTGATCAGAATGAAAGGTCCCCCTCAACGCCTCCCTCCACCCGCGGATTTCATTCAAAACTCAGCCATCTGTCTTTTCTGCACCAGTCAGGGATAGAGAGCCAAAACCAGATTAAAACAATACTTTGACCCACTCACTAATCCCAAGATCTGTTTCAGTGCTAGCTCACTGCAGCAGTGAGGCAAAGAGTGTCTGTGCTGACTGAATCATTTATGGTGGACTTAATGGGAGAATACAGGACAAATATTTAGGGATATACTATCAGTTTAATCACTTCCAAGCATTTGTGCAGAGAAATGGGAGGCTGGCACACAGTTGGCTAATCCTCAGGTCACTACTGGAAATAAACCCTTTGTCATCCAAGTGACAGCTGAGCCAGATGTGACAGCCATCTAAATAAACAGTAGAGAGGTCAACCTAAACATAAGACACGAAAAATAACATGCCTTTTAGTACAACTCAGAGGGCATTTTAATGACCTTGTAAAATCAGGGCTAATAGCATCATTAACAGCATAACTTTGACAAAAAGAAAAAGCCCACAACAAACCAATGACCAACAATAAACAACATTTTTGAATGAAACCCTGGTAGCTAAGAAATAGTAATTATAAATTAAAAACAGATTTAGTCAAATGTTTTCTTTCATCACTCTTCACATTTTACTGTCAAAGGACGTGTCTGCAGGAGAGGTTTAGGTGTTCCTGGTATACAATAAGAACATTTTATCAAAGTTCCTGTACAATACCAACTAGAAGACAAGCCAAGCCAAGTTTCGGAATTGACTGTTTTCCACATTCTCGTAATGAGCAGTGTAGTTCGGCATGTAAATTATTTGCTGTCCTTTCTGATTTCTCTCCATCTGCAAAAAGCTCTTGCTAAGACAAATTTATGTTGAAATGGGACTATTTTCTCGTAATTCCTCAAAAAGATTCTGACTTAAAGAATAACTTAAAACGAGGCTGAAAAGCAACATTCAACACCATTGTGCCCTCCAAGCTGGTCATTAAGCTCAGGGACCTCAGGCTCACCAGCCCTCTGTGACTGGATCCTGAACTTCCTGACGGGAGACCCCAGGCAGTGTGGGTGGGAAATATCACATCCTCCACTGTGACCTGTTTGCGAACAACACGATTGTTACCAGCCGGATGACCGACAGCGACGAGACGACGTACAGAGAGTAGGTCAGAGCCCTGACAACTTGCTGCCAGGACAACAACCTCCATCTCAACGTCAGAAAAACTAAGGAGCTGATTGTGGATTACAGGAAGCAACAGAGAGGGGGACACGCCCCCATCACCATCAACAGGGTTCACGTCAGTGAGGACCTGACCCAGACCATCACATGTACAGTATTTAAAATATGTCTGTTTTAACTTCTTCTATTTTATATGTATATATTTGACATATTCCTGCATATTACTTGCATCACTATGTCCTTTGCACTATTTTATTTCTTCTTTGTGTCTTAAGTATATTGTATGTTGCATTGTTGGAGAAAACTACGCTGTAGCTTTTGTGCAGATGACAATAAAGCCTTTGAATCTTGAATTTGAATTAAATCAGTGTTTCACTGCCATCTCTGGTTGAAAGTTTGCTGATCACACCCAGCATCACTTATGGTTGTGGCTGGGTGTGCTCCAAACTCCGACCCGCACAGTGGCCGTTTTAATCAGTCAGTCGTGGTTCTCTTTCAATTTGGCACAAACGGCACATGCCACTTTTGCCAGCTTGAATTGATTGCACTGTGCGGTACAAAGTCAAAATACCTTGTGTACCAAGGTGTTGCCTACACTCCATTTATCCAGGCTTCCCCAATCTTGCAGCTCTGTAACAAACTGGCACGGCCAAGTGAAGCTCAGCCCATAAGCAAGTCCAACACTGATGTCACAGTGCACTGGCACACCATGAGTACAGTTGTACAACACTGCAACAAGGGGAGAACATGGGTCAGAACGTATAGCACTTGACATCAGCAAAAAGAAAACGTTCAGATTCTCTCTGATTGTTGTTCTTTAGGAAAAAACTAGCAGTGTTGTTCAGTATGTATGAAAAGGCATTCCAAAATAGGGTCTTTGTAAGAAATGGCTGGAGTTACTACAGCGACAACGTAAAGCACATTTTGGTATTTCAGTGTTGTCTCAAGAACATTTTTGTCTGACCAATTATGAGTGCAAAACATCATCATGACATACAGTGAGTCATCTGCTATGGGGATAGCAATGCCTTTATTTCTGATAGAGTACAGCAGAGAGATGGACAGTTAAGGGCAGTCACCTTCTGTACGTACATCAATTGTAAATTATCTGGATATTATCTGGAAAGTCAAGTACTGAATCAGGGCAGTCATTTAACTGAGCTTGAATTTGAACATTTTGGGTCAATAAATTGAAGATAATAAAAATGTTCCACTACTGGAGAAATCCAAACCTTTATGTGCCAAATGGACTTTAATAACTGCTTTCTGTCTTGGACGTTATGTTCAGAACAATCCGAGACGCTCTGTAAGGATCTGAGCATCACTACAAACAATCTTACACATTATTTTTCAAGTAGTACTATGTACAAAAAACCACTTGGACCAACAAAGAGGAAGAGCCTCCCTTATGCGTCAGAGTTTGAAGACCCTTGCCAGTCGGCGAGCCATAATCACCTCCTGGGCACTGCTTCATTGTCCATGAGCACTGAGCAGAAAAGGCCCCTTGTGCTCCTCGGAGAGATGCCTCTACCCTTTTAGTGGACCTGACAATGAGTTCACCGTCCGTGGGCTAGCAAATGCATTACCACACCACCACTGCAACGCCACATGTGGTCGTTAAGTGAACAAACTCACAAGGTCCCTCAACCTTGTTCAAGTATTTATTTAAAGTTAAAGTTTATTACAATTTGGCTTTTATTTTTGCTGATTTGAATAACATACTGATGGGAATGATTAATACCAATAATAATTGGTAATAATATCATGGACCTCTGCTAAAAAGAAGTCTGATGGTACAAGAAACACAAGCAGTCCGACATGATCAGTCAAACTTATTTGGAGGTACAGTAAACATTAAAACGATTACCCAAAGTGTCAGTTGTAAACATCCATTACAGTTTACAGACTGTTACTACACTGTACTGTTTGCTGCAAAACATTTGCACACTAGGGCTGCAGCTAACGATTAATCTGATAATTATTTTACCGATTAATAATCGATCGTTTGGTGTATAAAATGTATTTAAAAAAATGTTCATATAATATGGAATGGAACATTTTTGGTTAACGCAACCTCTGAGCGGTTCCTAACCTTTTTGGTTCACTGCCTCTTAAAAATAATCTTTGCTTACTGGGACTGATTTTTCATTCTTGCATTGTTGTATTTGAATAGACTTTGAGGCCTAAAGAGGTCAAATGATCCAGTAATTGCAGAGAGCTTTTTGTAAAAAGATAAAAAAGGTAACACTTTTGTTTTACAGATATGTTTCATCCTAATCTGTTAATCACCTTGCAATCTGTAAAATGTATTTTAGACCCATTGGGGGGTCCTGATCCTCAGGTTGGGAACCACCGTTTTTAGATCATCTGGATAAACTGATTGTACGACTACCGTGTTTTTTGCCCCATCTGTCTGTTTTTTTTTTTTTTGTGAAATTTGCTGTGAAAATAAAATGCAAGTTGAAATAAATTGGAGTTATCTATTAATGTACATCTACAATGACTGCAGTCTGAAAAATAATAAAGGACATACACAAACATTATTGAAGGTGTTTGTTTCCTTCCACCATACATAAATAAGGCATTCACCTGCTGCAGATACATACAGAAATTAGAACAAGGAGGAGGAGGAGGAGGAGGAGGAGTTGTAGCATGGTGCCTCATCTCCAGCTGGAGAGAGCTGAGTGTCAGCAGTGGGGCAGAGTATCCCCCTCCCCAACAAGAAATACACACACAAACATATAAAGTACAGGATCTATGGTGCTGCGCAAGCCTTTTGTCTCTTTTCACATTGCTCCTGAAAAAAAGTGCCCGTACCCCAATATTTCCCCCACTTGTTTAACCCTCTGCCCTGGGAGAACTTAATGACAGCAGATGCACTGTCTGAGAAAGAGCAGGGGGCTGGGCATGGCCATAGAGTTCATTGTTTCAAGATACCAATAAAGGGTTAAGTGGGACTCAGAGCCCCTGCGAGGCAAAAGACTAAAGCAAGTGTTTTCTTATGCCACAGAGCTATTCACTCGCATCTTCAGTGCCTCACTAGGAAGCAGTGCTATGATAAACAGTGTGCAAATCCTATCATCTATCCTGTTATACTGCCACCTGAGGCTGGGTTTAACATTCGAATGTGGAAGTCCGATTCCAACGTGATATTTTCTCCTTAAAAACACAGTCTTAATATCATAGATTTAATAGATTATAATGGTCAAAAGGCACTGCAAAAGCCAATGTGACATTTTTAAATAACATTGATTTTCACTCACAAAGCATCATGGGAATTAGCAGATCTCAGCATGTTTACTTGTACTTGACAACACATGAGCATGTGTTGTCATTAGGCATCATCATCTCACCATCTGACAAAACAAATCTAATAATCGCCTCTCATACAGTGTCTAGTTTCTTGAGCCTGTAAAATGCCCCCCCCCCCTGCCCTGCGGCCCATTAAGGCTCATTATGTGCCCATTATACACCTGGTGACCTCTGACCTCGTCAGCACTGTGCCGTGCTAATCAGCTCCCTGGAGACGTGAGCAGACGGACAGACGGGTAAGGCTCATACTTTAACTGCGAGGGTGCATTCATCGGCTTCACACAGAGCACACACAGCAGGAATACATGTCGCTGTATACAGGCTCAAAGCTTCCATCTGCAATTTACAATGTCCAGATTATTTGAAGGTTTTTATGAAAATAAAGATTTGTAAAATGGTCTCAGTCCATGGAGGGCCATCTAGTCCTCAAAGTGTTCCAAATTTGGAAATTGCGAAGCATAGGCTTTGACCAAACAGCAAAGTGGAATAAATAAGGAACAAATGGATGAATCATCAGTGTAACTTAATCTTACATGAATTCAAAAGCTTATGAAGTTATCATCACAGTTATAAGTACTCTGTGGAGTTTTTTTCAAGTTAGGGTTCATTTAATGTTTCTTTCAAGCATATTGTGTCTAATCTTGAAGCCTGATAAATGTGTCAAGAACATTTCCTTCCACAGAAAAACATCTGCAAAACACATTTTTGGGCAAATTTGAGGCCTATATGGTTTACATCCATGTTTGCTTGCTAGCAGTCTTCTTCCCTGCCTTTGTTGGCACATTGCTACAAATCAGGGAACCAAACATTATCTCATAAGGTCAACCTCTAGCAGAGGAAGATAATAAAAAGGCCTCCTCGTTTTAGTGTGTATCCACCCTGACTCCACCTGAAGACACTGAAGCCTCGTAAACAAATCCCATTCAAATACATGTGCACTTCATCAAGACTACTACGACTAGCTCACAGCAACAACCACTCATTGTACCTTCTGGGTGTAAGTTGCTGAAGTATTATCATTATAACACATTACTGACCAGCCTTTCCTAATAAGCTCATATCTTGAACTGTTCAACACCCTAATGTTGAACCTTATAGACTTAAATATTTAGGTTAAGCCTTAGGCTAAGTTCCGTGGTGCAGAGAAGATTTTCCTTAAGCCTACTTTATTTCACATTTTTGTGGTATTAATTCAGGGTCTGTAGCCTAATTAGATCAATCTGTGCTTATTATGCACCCAGTGTCCCGATGAATTTTCATTGCTTCATTTATTCTCGTTTTCAGACATCTTTCACACACACTTGGTTGCACTAAACCCATCTGAGTCCAGATAGAAAGACAATAGTGATATGCCTACATTTTGAAAGAATATTATGGTGTAACATCAGTAAGTCCCTATTGGGGAATAGTGTTACTATAATGAGAGCACTGAGGGGATATCTTGGTCATTCAATATCTACGTAAATACAGTAGCTTTCTTAATGGGTGTCTGAAGGAGGCATATCAACTTAGATCTTAACTTTAAAAAAATAAAATAAAAAAAAGTAAAATAAAAATATATATATATTTGGGGATAACAGGGATTTCTAACCAGGCATGTCAAAGAGACGTACCCGAAGTTTGAAAGCAATACTTTCATTTAAATAAAGTCACTATAAACTCACCATTCACTTCCCAGATATGCTAACATGTTGTTATTATTATTATTATTATTATTATTATATACTGTAGGTAACGCTAGTAGCTGTATTAGCGTGATAGTTGTGCTATCAGAGGCACTTCAGCACCAGTGGTCGCCTCACTGTGTGATAAAGTCGCAATGAATGTAGCAGAAGAGGCTAACATAAAGCTAGAAGTCACATTAAAGTTACTGTGGCAGATAACTACTTTACATCATGTCAATACTGCGGTGATTTCTTTCCACATCGGAACGCAATTCAAGTCAGCAGCTTCCCAACGCAGAGCTCTTTCACGTACTGTGTACGCAGTACAAAAAGCGAGCCATGTGAACCCTGCTATACTCGTGAAAACACGAACATTAAACCGCATTAAAACAAATAAAATGAGACCACTAACCTCGAAGGGAAATTGTCACACGAGTGTCGACTCGGACGGAAACGGTGTTAGCTAGTCCGGCGGTGCCGTGAAGTGCACGTTGTCTGAGGGGGAACTACAAAGTGAAAACACAGTCGCTTGTGTCGTCGCTCCGCGCGCTGCCGCCTCCCTCTCTGCAATTTGCATGTGAACAGACCCGGCGACAGACCCGCTCAGTGCGGCCACACGAGAGGAGGAGGACAGCCAGCTACAGTTCAACCGTCTCCTCAAATCAAATGCTACAAGCGACGTAGTTTAGCAGTCATTAGACAGGTGACACAATCTTACATGTAGCCTGTAGCCAACTAAAAAAAGAATGCTCCAAATGATGCTGAGAGTTTGACATATCCGAACTTATAGTCCCTATGGTCAAGGTAAAAAAAAAAAGACTGGATCCCACATTTCTAATAATGCAACATAATTCACAGTGTCATTGGCTATGTGTCCATATGCCTAGCCTACTACATAATCATTGTACACAAATGATGTAGGCTACTATAGCCATTACTCTATTAAAGTACTATTTTGCACTTAATATTTAAAAAAAAGCAAGGTGTTTTACTGTGTCAATCCAAATGTAACTTTGGAATGCCACAGCAAATTTACCTTAACAAAGGTCCTTCCAAAAATATTATACATACTTTTTCCTTTTTTTATATTCTGTAGCTGTCTCACACCCATTTCCAATTTATTTGAATAGCCTACTGATTAGTTGATGAGTTAAAAATCACAGTTAGTCACTTTTCCACTGCACACTCTAGACTCAAAACCTTAGAGTTTTAGTAGCTGCACGCCTTAAGTTTATAACATATACTTTCCATAAAAAAAATGGGTGGTCTCTGCCCAAACTCAGGTAACCCCTGATGACCTCATGACATCATCGGGGTTATTTTCCCAGACTTGTTAAAAGCTCCTCTAGACTTTATACAACAGGTTGAGGAGTACTCCTTCACCAGTAAACTGATCTTGATGTGTTAAATTGATGGAGTGCCGCTTTAAAGTGCGATTCTAAACTCACTTTTTAACACTGCGTTGAGTATATGGAAGGCTACATCTTGTGCTTTTAAACTTTCATTGTTTGTGCGTCTTTTTTTCTAATAGTATGATCAGAGCTGCAAGTTCCCATCAATCTCTTTTCCTTTTTTTTTTTATAGCTTTGCTTTTGTACTCCCTGTTTGAATAATCTTGCTCAAATACATTTGGAGCCTGCAGCAGATCCCAATCTAAGACCCGGGGGTATCCAGGAGTTAAAGGGGGTAAAAATCAAATCCAAGTGTGTCCGATTCTACTGCAAAAAAAAGTTAGCACAAAGTGAAAAATGAAGAAACCTTCAACCCACTCCAGGTACTTCTGGATGAAGCTCTCAAAATGGGACTGTGCGCCAACAAGAGTTTGTATGTTTTTAAAGGCCAGTAGGAAAATTGTTGTACTGAAGCTATGAATTGACAATATTTGGTTCTATCTGTTCATTTTCATGACAAAAAGTAGGCCGAAAAGTATTTAGTTTTTCTCCCACAAGTCAATCCATTCGAACAGTTGAAAAAAGTGAGGCAATACACTGTGATGCGACGCAAGATAATAAAACCCCTCCAGGTGTAGATGTTTCTTCAGACAGGGAATAAGGCTGTGAATATACTATATACCATGGGTTCTCCAACTTTTTGGGGCCAGGGACTTCTTACAGTGGACAACATTTACCAAGGACCCGCTCATAATTAAGCACATGCTTCACTACTATTTGCACTCTTAGATGCCTTTGGAACTATTTGTATTCTACAACTTTTCAACCTCGATACTTCATACCTGTTTCATAGCGATTAACAGAAACACATTTCATTTCCAATCATGTTCATACCACTTATATACATTTAAACAGAAGGTCATATTATCCAAATAGCTTTTGAACTCAATTTGACAGGATTTATACTATGTGACTGATTCATGACTGAGTGGCAGGATGTGTCACAATCATGTCAGAGTCCAAAGCTAATGTTGGTGGGAGTAATGGACACAACATGTTTTATTGGTGCAAATGGTCCCCATCTGTAAATATGCACTTTTTAATGATATAGCATACTTTTATAAGTTATAGCTAATTATTTCACGGATCCCTTGGCAGAGTGCCACAGACCCCACTTTGAGAATCACTGCTATGTACTACATGTGGAATACTATACTCCTCAGTTCAATGCTAGTGTGTGTACTTGAGGACTAAAGTCAACAAACTGTTTAATGGTGAACAACATGCCTGAGGTAGGCAAGCTGTTGTCAGCTATTGGTATTAAACATATATAAAAATGTATCTTTCTCTTTTGAGCATTGCAATCATTTATTTTAACTTGCTGATGTCAAGCTAGGTCTCACATTTTTCAAATTATCGATGCATCTAATTTTTTGGGTAGAAAACTCTGAGATATTGTAAAAAGTCTTCCTAATTTTAAGCATGGTGAAATCATACAGTAGCAAGTCCCTGTTCTGTGACTTTGCGTCATCCTTTCTCCATCTGCAGTACATAAAGACCAGAGTGGGGCCCTGTCCTGGGGAAGAAAGGTGTGTCTGCAGCAACCTGGATGTTTCTCTTCTCTTTGTGCCGTCTTCATCAGCTGTCAACCGAAGACAATATTTCCAAAGAATGGAACTAGATATGGAGAAGCAAGGCTTGTGTACAGTGAAGCTGTCAGTTCATGATTCTCTGGTGATTCTGCTGAACACACTTTTTTTCAGGTTTATAGAAAAGTCATTGTCTCATCCACTGAGTCAGAGGAATGGGAGCAGATCCAAGTTGTGCTAACTTTAGGGCTTGTTCTGATCCACCCACAATGCAAAGGACTACGGCCTCACACAAATAAGGTGCTTCTCAGTGTTGATTTCATAGTGAGAGGATAAAGCAAAGACTGCAGGATACATGTGAAGGGCGTGGGGATCTGAGAATAGATGAAGATTCACAGCTCTGTGACAGAAAGGCTGCTGTGACCTACTGTACAAATCCATCGCCTGTCAGATTTACACTATACTCTTCTTTAGATTCCATGAACATTGTGTAATGTTGAAAAACGTATGGAGTCTGGGATGTGTCATAGTTATAAACTTTTACACTAAATGTAATTAAGTAATAATTTGATTCATTATAAAAAATGCTGTTGCTGTTTTTAACTCACAGTAAAATGGAACCGCTGCAACTTGGGTTTCAGCCTTTTATGGTGAACAGGTGCAAGTAGTTCTAATGATGCACAATTAAAGTTGCGAGCAGCAATGAGCGGGTTTCAGGCTTCACAAAGCCACTGCAGCAAGTTTAATTCAAAAAGTTTAATAAAAGAGGGAGTAAGACCATTCACATACTTGTTGCATTATAGCAATGTCATTTGTAAGAAGATACTTTAGAGATCAGTATTTGTGTAGGCCCACATGCATCAGTAACTGCTGCAGAAGCTCAGTCTTGGGGGACTTGACTTGGAAACCGGAGGGTCGCCAGAACGGACCAAGTACAGAGTGCCGACTGCTACTTGGAGAGGTGCCAATTTGCCAATTCGCACTGCCAAGGTGCCCTTGAGCAAGGGACCCCAGGCCCTGTATAATAGCTGCCCACTGCTCCTAATACTACTAAATACAGTCTGAATTTCACTGTGTGCATGTGTGACGATTATAAATTGACTCAATACATTTTAAACTGAATTTGACGTAAATGATTTTCATACACACCAAATGCATGCCACAGCTTATCCACGACTAAATTAAGAAATTGATTTCAGTCCTTTATATATATAGATATATATATACAGTATATTAAAATGTTTTACTTTGATCCTTTTCTTCCTCCTTTTCATGTGGTAGAGCCATCCAGTGGTCATACTTTGCAGTTGTCACCTGTGAGTTTTTGGCTTCTTCAGGTTGCAGTTATCTGGTGTTTGCGATCATCTAAAGGGAAAGTGTGTGCTGGGGGTTACACTCTGAAGATGTTTGTGCCGCCACGTGTGGGTTGTTAACTCAGCTCGATTTTAACAGATGCAGGCATTGTCTATGTTTTCAGAATTTCTCCATGAAATTGCCATCTGATTAAAGGCTTTTTAACTTTTGCTAGAAGAGTGCCTCGGACCTTTCTTCTTCTCTGAACCCGCTCTCTTTTTTGAACATTTTAAAGCCCTTTATTTATTAATTTATTATTAATATTATTAACAACGATTATTAAATGATTTGTGAATTAATTTGATTAGTTTTCTTATGTATTATTTTTGTATTTAAATACAGTCATAATAATAAAATGATTAATTGTGTTCAACCAACAGATATGAAACAGTGAAAAGCAACAAGTGTTCACATTTAAGAAGCTGGAACCAGCAAATGTAGGACTTACTTACGGATTCATTGTCAATTACCTCATTGATTAATAATGGCTCCAGGACTAAATATCATGAGTACAATCACAAGTTCACATGCTGTAGCTTTCCAGATATGACATCTCAGCATCGCTGCTGGGTTTCGTCGGGGAATGCTTCATCAGTGTTGAGTGGGGTAACAGAAGGGTGGCAGACATTGAACACACTGATGAGTCCTTTTCTAAACTACATTACAGAACTTGGCAGTCCAGTTCTGTTTCAAACCCAACATCGCAGCACCAAGATAAGGCAAGAAAAAAAAACAAAGCAACTCAAACGCAATCTGAGGAAGAGGAGGAGGAGTAGGAGGAGTTAAAGGAGCAGAGTGTCTGTGTGAATCACTCCCACAGATTTTAGAGCAAAGACCACTGAAACCTGATCAGTGTAATCTTTCAACCTGGAACTCCGACATAAAGCCCGGAGTGATTCGTCAGCTGATGTCAGAGGCTTTAGTTCAGCCGCACTAACCTTGCTGAGGTAACTGTGCCTTTCTTGCCCACTTCACTGGCTCTGACCTTTGATGTTCAGCAGAGAGCTACTCACCAAAAGCACTAAAGACGTTTTCAATCCTCCTGGCTCAAATTTCACAGCAGGAATCTGATCCTACATTACCGCATAACCTTCTGCTTTGACTCTTGAGTTTTGCCAGAGGAAACTTTTCCATTATTTTTGCCATCAGGGTAAATAACCGTTAAGGGGTAACATCTCTGAAATGTGATACAAGATGGTGCTATCTATACTGTTGGTCAACAGCACTCTCTGGATAAAGCTTGTAACATGAGGAGGACATACAGTCACATGTCACCATTGTGTATTAGCAGGTTTCTCCCACACTAACATTACACGCAAGGCTGATGTTTACTACATTTTGAATTCAAGTGACACTCAATGCTGTTGCTAGTGGAGTTAGGAATGTTGCATAGTGAAATGTAAGCCTAACACGAAAACCAGAAGACAAATTATAATCATTTGATTTTTTTTCTATTGGTTAGCAGTTTCAAAACGTGAAACACAAAAATCAATTATATGATCGAAATAATGACGAGAAATATTCAAGGATCCCTATAACATTTGTCGTTTAAAATACGCAGTAGTTCCAGAATGACTTGTTGCTTGGTGTCTGCAGGGCCCTGTTGGCCCCTCAGTTTGCCTGGGGCCAGTTATGCCTACATAAGAGGTCCCATAAATCTGACAGAGCCGTATTTTCTCTTCGAGCAGCAGCATGTGAAATTGTTATGGTAACGTCAGGGGACATCATGACAGCAGATTTTCTGAACAAGCCTGTTTTTGTCACTGCCCACCTGTTGTTTACTTGATAGTGTGCAAACAATTAAATACTGCAGCTAAATAAGTACATACACATTTGTGTTGGAATCACGAGAAACAAATGCATAACAGGATCCACAAATTCTGCTCTGCATTTTACTAAGGATTGTGATGTTATCAGACGTCAGCAGTTTGGTAACTACACAGTGCCATCATGTGGTGAGACCATTATAATAACACACAACATAATATTTTTAGACATCATGTTGTCTGTCTTGCATCCAAACA
This sequence comes from Bovichtus diacanthus, assembly GCA_943590825.1. Classification (NCBI taxonomy): domain Eukaryota; kingdom Metazoa; phylum Chordata; class Actinopteri; order Perciformes; family Bovichtidae; genus Bovichtus; species Bovichtus diacanthus. The sequence continues at coordinate 2,039,652 of CALSBV010012138.1, forward strand.
CATTTTCTTTCAAGACTGAGGTCATGTGGAACAAATGAATGCAACATCTTGCAGATGGAAAATACTCTTACGAAATAATTGATTCTAAATTCTCTGGATCTTCCATATTTTTTGACATTGAACAATGAGCACTAGCTTAATTTCCCTTCACTTGGATGCTTAAAAGTTGCACACAGTCGTGTAACAAAGTATAAGGCTGGACACACAAAACCAATAACCAGAGCAGCCAAGTTAGGACGTTTGAAATTGTTTGTTTTGGACCTTAATTTATTCAGTTGGCTCAAGGGGCACTATGGGAGCACATTTGAGGTGAGTAGTGATTGACTCACTGACAGAATCACTCTTCAGTCACAAAATGATTGTTCTACCCACTGCTCTCGTATACCAACACGACTCATAATCTGACATTCGGGACCATTTGAAATAGTTTGTTTTTGATTTGTTTGTGTGCCTACTGAAGCCCTTTCACTGATGTTTGTCGTTATTGCATCACTCCACTGCATCTTCTCCTCACCAGAGTTTTCAGCACATGGTACAGTAAATGATTGGATGCTTGATGCAGAGTGACAGCTTTTTCCCATTATGCTTTGTGCATCACACATTGACACACAGGCTGTCTGTATAATGTTACAGAAATGCATTTCTGCAGTCAACCATGGAATTTCACTTACATGTACACACTTTCTTCTCACTGACACTAGAGCTTTTACATTTTTTCCCCACAATTTTTAAACCATTATGTGGAATGTCAAGTAAATGTTGTTTACCTAGTCAGGAAATGAGAGTAAATTACAGCCATCAGCTGACTCTCAGCTGGTGTACTGACAGCAAATTAGTGACTGACTCACAGAATTTTCCGTCTCAATTATTGAATCCAAATATGTGAACTTCAGTTATATCAGTATGTCCTCTAAATACATTATCACAACAGTTCTGTCTCTCTGCTGTTTATCTGCAAGGTGATTCATAGAATTGTACAATATTTGACCACATGCAAATTTCAGGCTGGCCAGTTATCACACGTGGTGATTTACACAGATACACAGCTTTCACAGTACAGGACATACTGCAGCAAAACCAGCAGATGTCAGCAGAATGCCACATAGCATGTAACGCTCTGCACAGCATCAGAGGGAGCGTGTATCAGTTGTTTCGGTCTTTTGCTTTCTCACTCCTCCCACCTGTTCCCATATTTCATGCCATGTGTTTAGCTTTAACTGATGGTTGTATGATTAGACACATGCAGTGGCTGTACGTATAACATGTAGTTTTTTCATGGATGGAGTTTACTCAATTATCATCACTTGACCTAAGTATGAAACGCTGGTCACATGAGATAGTTGTATATGTGGGAGATGTTAACCCCTGGCTCTAAAGATGGTCTCAGATTTGAATGTCCTCCTTAATCTCTCTCTGGTTTTCTACTAACTCCTGATTGAAGACTTGTATCCCCTTCCATGTAGAAACAATAACAACCTTAAAGCTGAGCAAGTGTCACTTGCAGAGATGAAGCCACAGCGTCGACTGACAAAGAAAAAAAAAAACTAGTTCAGATCTTTGAACTAGACTGGCATTCAAATTCCGTCAAGACCAAATGTCCTATTGTGCAAAATGTTAACGTAAGTGAGAAAGGATTTGTCTATCCGCCCCGTGTCTCGGATCTGCTCCCAAATGTTATGGGTTCTTCCAGGGCCCATGCTACACCCTTCCACCATTTTTAATGATAATCGGGCAAACAGTTTTTCCGTAATCCTGAAACATAACTCCAAATGAAAGCCAATGCTGCTCCGCATCTGTTGGAGGTGTCAGTGGGCAACTATTTGCTAATATTAGAAAAGAAACTGACCACCAGAGACATACAACATGAGCTGTGAACTTCAGACCAACATTATCGCATCTACTGGTAGGAGGTCAAAGGTCATCAGGAGTCAGGAGTCGGTGGACTACTCCAACTATATATTCAATACAATACAAGAGTTATGGTTTTGTATGTTTTTATTTTTGCGATAAAGTGAACGTGAAGTTTTGGCAAAGTTCAATAAGAGCTGACCTCCATCAATATTGTTATAATTTACCTCTTTTTATTAAAAAAGAGGGAAGTGACATGACTAATGGCCAAATTACAGAAGCCAACCTCTTTTACCAGCATGATGAGGCAAAGTAGAGAAGTTCATTAACGACGAAACGACTGAGCAAGCACAAAACTAAATCAAGCGAGTGTGATCAGTCTGCATGTCCATTAGAGATCATGTGGGGGTGGGCTCGTGCCTACGTTTTCAGTGCAAGTGAGGAGAGAATTGGGAGCATAATCAATGTTGTGAGGCTACAGGAGGAATTGTCTCACTAGGTTTCAGCAGGCTCAGTTGTGGCAGTTGGTATCCCTCACATACAAGCTCATGCTGAGAGCAGAGTCACTGAAGTGTCATTCTGTTAAGTGATGTCAGGCTTCTTCCCAGTGTGCTCCTTTTTCATTTGTCTCACAGACTGTGAAACAGATCTGACCCCAACATAACAGCTGGATACGGGGATGTGCTTTTCAAGAGTGACTCGCCAATAAGTCACGACAAAGTCATGTCTCATTTGTTTTTGTACCTAGGTACAAAAACCTAAAAACTCTGGCTAAAGCACGATGCTGCAGTGTGCACAGATTTTGGTTTTAGTCACAGGCACAATGGTACCAAACCTGACAACCTCACTATAAGGACAAGACTCCAGCTCCAGAAATTGTCGTTTTTACATTTCCGTTTGTCTACAGATTAAACAAATGAGATGCAATTTTTTAATTATTGACCTTTAAAGGTGTTGGTAGATGTGTTTTTTCACTTTCACAGAGCCAGGCTAGCTGATGCCCCCTGCATGCAGTGATGGACCAACAGAGAATGATGAACAGCTCTTTGAGTCATAAAAGCTCTGAACCCAGTGTACACTACCTGCTCTAGTAGCTATAGTTAGTGACTCGCTGGTAAACTTTGTGGAGCGTTTGAGAGGCAGATACTGGACTTACATTCATCAGGTGGACACTACAGGTGGACCCTTACTGCAAATCAAGGCTAATGTTTCTCTGTGTCAGCTGGATGTGTGTGCTACTGTCACCATATCATTGTTATGAGGTGATGATATGTCAGATGTTGTGTACAGCTGAAGCGCCGAAGTGGCCAAAAAAATAAATTTATGCTGACACACAGACATGAGATTGATATTGTTCCCAGAAAGGAAGCAAACAAGTGTATTTCTGAAAATGTTCAACCGTTCTTTTAAATGAGTTGTGACATTTTCTGACTGATATCAAATAGTGTCCATAATAATAGCCAAAAACATTTGAGAGAATGTTATAATAATCATTAGCGTTTGACTTTACTGTGCAGGTCATAATTACGAGGAAACAAGGCGTTATTTTACAGGGATCAATGAATTGAATAGATGGGATGTGCAAAATAGGATGTTATCACAGATGTTCAGTGAGTTTTTATGCAGCAGTGCTCAGGAACAAACTTCCTTCAAATCAGCAGAGGAGGAGATGAGAGACCAGACTACTGCCACATCGCTGATCTGTGCACTCATCCTACGCACCACAGTTCAGCTAAAAACAGCATCATATGCCCATCAATGGCCATAAATATGTAATGCTTTTGTTTATCACTATTATTCGTTTTGTACTGGTACAGCAGATGGGTAAAGGGACAGTTCATTGAAATAGAGTTTCTCACATATTCCTAGTCCCAAAGCAACAATGACATAAACCACAAAGTCGACAGTCACTATCTTTTTACTGACCCAACTTAACATTCCACCTGAGTTACCCTTTTTAAGTGTGGGGCTTCAAATACAATGTGTTTCATGAATGCACAAATCGGATCCTTTTCCTTCCTGTTCAAATCCAACACAACCACCCAGAGCCATCGGCTTTGCACACACAGGGATTTGTAAACTATTTATATCATCTTTTTTGAATAAATGTGTGTAAATTTATTTATTTATGAATGTATCCCAGACACAACATTTTACAAGCCGTAGCAGACGTCCTTTTAGGACAATAAGTCCTCAAGGATCTGCCAGTGGGTATAAACCACAGCCAGACATATTACAGCATGAGTCAGTGTATTACCTTAAAGCAGCACAGGCATTCATAAACAACACAGACCAGAGTGTGGGATCAGTTGCCTTACTGCAGCACTGTGTTTTTAAGTAGTGGTAGCATAGGCAAATCTGACGTGATTTGTTTATTTGGGGATTAGATGTGCCCAGAGTGCTCTCTAAAATCTGGATTAAAGACGGATGTGCGTCACACAGGAAGATTGTGTCTGATACATTATTCTTGGAAGCTATGTCTGTTTTCAGTGAAGCTGCTTCTTAGCCACTGCTGTCATTAGAAGACAGAGTGGAGGAGCTTGACAGCATTGTGGCATCAAATCCTTACATTCTGTAGACTGGAGGTCCGATTTTCAAAGCAGTTAATCAGGACTCGACATTGAAATGTTTGAAAGAAGGTCTTTATTTATGAAATTTGCTCTGAAAGCATTACATTCTGAACATTTTCTGAAAATGAAAGTAGACGTGGTGTTGGTTTGGAAGCTGACAGACCTGCAAGCCTGCTCTTCTTTCTTCTTTTGGTTTTTGCACTGAGAAACCATCTGACTTGCTGTTATGAGAGTTTCATTCCAAAATGATATGCACCATTAAAATAAATATATAAAAATCACATTTACTTTTGGCAAATGATTGCTGCCATGAAGCTAAAGTGCGATATTGGTTAATGGAAAGATTATGAATCAGGTCGAGACCTTGGCTTTAAAAGAGTAGTTTGACATTTTTCAAAATGTGCCTTTTCACTTTCTTGCCGAGGGCTAGATTAAAAATTCAATAACACTGTCATATTTGTGCAAGAAGTACGGAGCTCGAGCCTAGAGGTGGTTAGCCTATCTTTGCATTAACACTGGAAGCAGTCTAGCCTGGTTCCACACCTGTGAATCACCTCAGATTTGTTAGCCTAGTCTAATAGGTCTGGTGTTGTGCTGCTTCCTCTGGCTCGTTCTCCAATGATTCATTATGGGAAAAATAATTAAAGTAACCCCCCCGCCCAAACAGAAACAGCATATGAACCCAATGTCAAGCTGAATGACATCAATGAAAGGTGAACAGGCTACCGTTTGTCTCTCCCCAAGTTTCTTTCTTACATTTCTGTTTGAGTACTGATTAAAGAAACAGTAATTAGTGAGTTCTAGAGGTGCTGCTGGCTGAGCAGCTCAGGACGTTTCTCCCTGCTCCCTGCTCTCCCTCCCTGTGAAACTAAGCTGATCGCCTCCATGGTCCAGCTCACATGAGATCAAAATACATATTTTTATCTATCTCTGAGCAAAGTGAAAATGACCAAATTGTCTAAACTAGTACTGACTCCTAAACCAGTATTGTGGAGTGAAAGTGCAGCACTTGTGATGAAATCACACATCACAGCATAGCCAGCGTAGAAATAGCTTCTAGTTTTGCGATTTAACCATATAATTAAATGCTGAATTGGATGGAATTCAGCTTAGGAAACCCCAATATAACTATGCATTCAGTCATAGTGACTCATACTAAAAAATTTTAATAAATAAATAAATAAAAATACAGCCATTAAACCATGTTGATGTATATAAAATGTTCACTTAAGGCGTTCAAGTTGGTTACATCACTGGTAAAGCTTTCCATGTTTTTAAGTCCTTCTTAAGAAATATACATACAGTACAGTATTCCACGTCTGTAGCATGCATCAAGCAGTTTCTGTACAAGTCCTGTTTCGTGCATCTTGGCCAACTTCAGGTATAATGGCACATGGATCTATTGCTGTGCTAAAAATTAATAAATAAATATCAAATAAATGAAACTCAGCGAATTAACACGCTGTAAATACATAAATAAATAGGACTTCTCAGCAACAGTGGTGGTGTTTTAAAGCCTGTACTGTAGTCCTGGCTTTATGGGATGCTGTAGTCTGGTAAATGCCAACAGTAGTCCATGAGTCACACAGGGGGCAGCAGCATTTACTGTCACTTTAATTGAAATGTTGTCACTGTAGTAGGACCGCCGTTAAGGGAAGAAATCCGGGTATTTAGCTCAATTACTGCCTCATTAGCCATCTGCTCTGGACACTTTTAGTTATGTGACTCAGTGAGATCCAAAGGTTACAGAGGCAATCGTAGCCAAATGATCTGCTCTTATTATTGTGACACTGATCATGAAGATAGAGAGCTTCAGAGAGGAGAATGGTATTTAGCAAAGTCTAGACGGGGGCTGGTTGGTAGTTTTGAATTGCTCAGATTTGACAGTCTAAATTCAGATAGACCTATAAGTTCTTCAGTCGTGAAAATCTGAAAGCTCTGCTGATCAATAGCCTATATTCATCTCACAAACAGATATTTTTTCCTCAGGAGTTGATGGAGACCAAACCAGAGATTAAAGGAGGGTAACATTTGACTAACATTGGTTGTGTTGGCAAAAAAAAAAAAAAAGTGCTAATATTGCTCTGTGTAGCTAATTAGCCAGAACCATCTTTATAAGGTGACGAGATGTCCATGGTTTGTGTTTTTCAGCTTGCTGTGAAGATCCTCTGTAGCCTTGTTGAAAGCCTGTACTTACCACAAGCTTCTCCAATTTATTAAACAAATCAAATAGATCTGGTGTTGTTCTGACATCATCTTCCTTCATAGCTAGCTAACTAGATAAAATCATGGACAGCGACAGAAAGGCAGCCAGAGTGGATGAGATGGATGCAGCTGTACAGGATGTTGTAAGTCAACTTACAGAATTAACAACCCTTAAATCGTGTATTAAATCGTGTAGAACTTATGTGATGAGCAAAGAAGGGAAACATGATATATTCAAATAAGTTACAAACAAGAGGTTGGCACCAAAAGCTTTCAAACATCATGATATCTGGTAGGCAGTTACCGATAGAAATGAAATTAGAGTGGACAGACATTCCGATTCTAATCAACATAGCAGGAGGGTTAGAGTGGAGTGGGAGGCATTTTTATGTGCACTTCTGCCATTGCAAAGAACTGTGATCGTCTTGAGGCAAGTTGTGGACTCACTGAGGTGAGGATCTGCAGTAACAGCCAAACAAGCAGGAGTTGTACGATGTCGGTGACATTTCAGTTAAGTTTTGACCGTTGGCTCGCTAACACACCAGGACACACAGATGTTGATTATTATGAATGTGATTATAGGCCCAGGCTACATGATGAGCATCAACAGGGGACAGACAAAAGGAAAAGATTAGTGTTATTAGTTTTTACTCATTATTACTCATTAGTTCTCTAACTAATGAGTGTGACACACTTTACTGCCCCATTGACGTGTGTTTTCACCAAAACAATTAACAACAATCGCCATTTTTCTTTTAAACTATTCAAATGACCACGGCAAACAGTTCAATGTCATGTCCTCTCTGTTTTGGAGTGGGAATATTAACAGTATGCAGATCAGTATGAAGAGTCAACAGTGATACGGGCATCTGGTGGCTGACTGTTAATTTAAAAATGTTTGTACGACTTGCATTAGACTAGTCAAGGAGCGCAACTTTTGCAACCAGCCCCATGAGGTATGATTGGGGTAAATATGAGCTTGTGATATAATTATGTTAAGGAGGAGAAGCTGTATAAGTGGTCCAGTCCAGCGGTGACATGTTAGCCAGAGTTGAAGATATTCACTCCCAGAAGTCTCTGATATTCTTTAGCCATCCTGCCAAACTCGTTGCTCCAGCTGAACATGCAGAATGGAAACAACTGTATCTCTCTTCTAAGGTCAACGATAAGGTTTCATAGTTTTTTTCTCTTAACTGCTACAGTTTAGGGTTAAATGCACACACTCAGCAGTACACACACCAGTAGATCAGGTTAAACAGGATGTACGCGCCAGGGAAGATCATGCGAGAGTAGGTGTCGATTGCGTGGGTGTTCTGGATAATTCGGAAGCCGCGGATGCCCTTCTTCTTGGTCTCAGTGGGCTCGTTGTCCAAGGAGAGATGCACCACCATTCGCTCCTGTTTTTCCGATGCATCCTCAGCCGCCATGGAGGCCCTTGTGTATCCTGCCAGGCTGTTGGCGTCCGCCTCGCTATATGTTCCGTCCAGCATCATTGTCCTGGCGTGGGACATGCCACAGGTGCATGGGAGTGTCTGAGACTGGGCAAAAGACAGGAAAGAAATCAAGATTGGAAAAGAAGTTGAAAGCAATATTTGGGACGTACACCATTTCTTAAAAGGTCTCTGTACCTGTTCCCTGACTTTTTCTCTGAGCTTGCGGTCTTTACCGTCCCTCACAGTCGTCAGGTAGTTGACGGCAGCGTATTCAAGCACAGAGAGGAAGACAAAGACGAAACTGACCCACAGGTAAATATCCACAGCTTTGATGTAGGAGACCCTGGGCATGGAGGCGTTGACTCCAGTGATGATGGTGGACATGGTGAGCACCGTAGTAATACCTGAAGCACACAGAACATACAACCTCAAGTGAAATATGAAAAAGATACATTTCTATGTCATTTCTGTCTTCCAGTACAGAGACAGCTCTGGATAGTTGCGGTGCCAGAGATTTACTTTTGCTGGTGCCATGGGGTCGCTCGATTTATCAGTGAGGGTGCTGTAAAGGATTTCCCATAATGTGCCGGTCGCCTCAGTTTAATTTCTACTGCAACACCCCAACACACGCACAAATGCGCTCGCACACGCCGTTCCTTGACAGTTACAATGTCATTCTGTGTTAAACACAAGCCGAGATATTTAGCTCAAGGGATTAAGATGTAGGTTCACGAGCCTGCCTGCGTTAACGTCTGCATATCTGAATATAAAATGTGTATGCCAAGACAGGGCTCGCACATGAGCAGCAAGCAACAGACAGGTTTGTGCACATTTCAGATTCTAAATATCACAAGCTCATGCTTCCAGTTACCAACACCTCGACTAATGAGTAGTCCGTATTCCGCCCCACATATACCGATAGATGCACTATATTCTGACAAGAGGTTTAATGCTTTGTGGTGTCTAAATATTTTTGGCATATGAGTACTGTAAGCCCCAAAGCTAAGCAAGTTGGAGTTCGTGCTGTGAAATTAGTATGGATAAATTAGGGGGTATGTATATGTGCAGTCCATATCGATAGCCAATGCACACTTTCGCAGCTTATTTACATTTCTGTCTGGCTGCTGCCGTCAGTCCAGAGAGCCCAGACACATGAGAGCACTTTCACTGAGAATCACTGGTGACTCTCCTCAAGGGAGAAGGGTTAAGGTCTGCCCAAAAAGTTGCTAGATTTGTCGCTAGGTGCTTTCGAAAAAAAAAAAAGTAACCAAAGGGGTCTTGAAAGTGGGTCATGTTATTTATTTAGCCAGGAAGGTCTCATTGAGATAAAATACCTCCTTATCCAGGGAGGTCAAGAGGGCAGCACAAGCCGTTTTACACAAAAACAATTGCACATGTTAGAAAACATACAATACATAAAAGCAACACATGGGAAATAGTGAAAGAGGAGATATAGGCCATAGCAGAGATACCTATAACACATTCCACCTGAGTCAAGGATTATGTAAAACAGCAACATATTTCCTTCCAGGCAGTTTGTGAAAGACTGTCGAAAGTGTTCAAAGGACGGAGTACTTGTAAGGTAGTGGTATCTTGCAGCTCATTCCATGCTCAGGGTGCATGGAAAAGAGAAAGCAGTCTTACCAAGCTCTGAGCGCACCCTGGGGACATTTAAAAGAATCTGATTGGTAGATCTAATGTTGTAGTTGCTGGTGTGAAAGGATAAACACATTAAGGCTGTAACTCCACTTAAAACCACAAATTGTTGTATTACATTTCTGTATGTGTACAGATTAAAGAAGCGAGAGTCAGTGTTAATTAGCTTTCGAGGTGTCTAGAAATGTCTTTGATTTTATTTCAGACGGAGCCAGGCTAGCTGAGTCCCTGCTTCCAGTCTTTATGCTAAGCTAGGCTAACCACGTCCTGACTCTAGCCCCATACATAACGAGGACATGAGATTGATGCTGATCTTCTCATCTCCGAAAGAAAGCAAAAAGGCAAATTGTGCTGAACTTTCCTTTACCAGTTTGATTCCCTCTGGAGTTGCCCTGTGTAAACTGGATTATGCTTTCAGTTCACTGTGATGTGCTTCGACACACATTTAATTTGAACAGGCAGGATGGTCATTGTGTTGCATATCTTCTTACCTAATGAGACTCTGGCAGGGACGGCCCTGCGGTCGATCCAGAAAGACACCCAGGACAGCATGACCATCAGAGTGGCAGGGAAGTAGGTCTGCAGCAGGAAAAAGAAGATGTGACGTCGCAGAGTGAAGTTGATGTACAGACGGTTGTACCAGCCTGGAGACAGGGAAGAAGTAAAATAGAGTGAATGTTTGCTGTCAGAGGTCAGAACAGAAATGAGGTGCTACAATCCCATGTTAAACAAAGAGCCAGAGGTGAAATTAACTGAATCTGGATGGGCATATAAAACCAATCCTCATGATTGTTTGCACTTATTGTAAGTCTCTTTGGACAAAAGCGTCTGCTAAATGAACTGTAATGTAATGAAATGTAAAAACAAACCAAAAAATTAACAAACAAAACAATCTGAATAGAGAAAAATAAAAGTGCATTTTATAACAACATTTATGATAGCAGCACAGAGCACAGCAAGGTAGCACATGGCAGAATAAATATAAAATAAATATATAAAAATAGCCCGATGGTGTGTTTTTCACCAGTGTTGTAATTCGTGAGTTGCTCAGCTCTCCTGTGGGTACAGTGCTGATCGGATTGGTTGAGTAAAACCTCATTGTGCAAAGCCAAACAATTACTTTCAGAGCATTTATTGAAAGATTCACTCAGGAACAGCTTTCAGCCTTTATTCATATTACTTTTTACATATCGGCTTTTCCTATGGTTTTATGTCACGCAGTGAAAATGTTTAACTGACATTCTCCTCGCTAACTCAAAATGGAGAAAAGTAGCGAGCTGAGCTAGACGGAGAATCGTGACAGCAAACTGTCTGAGATGTAAACTGTGGAAGCATTTTGGATTCAACACCAGAGATGGAAATATTGTGGATGAAGTGGGTTTGCTGACCTTGTATATAAAAGTAGTGTTACCTTATCACACAAATTTTGGAAAATGGAAAAACAATAATTCAACAAAGAAGTTTAGGAATACGGCTACCTGGGTTGCCTTTGTTATTTCTATTTTTATAAAATTTTTTAAGTAACAGCCAAAAATGTCAAACTTTGACCATGGCAAGGATTTCAAACCAACTCATTAGGATTTTAAAACGACTTGAGCTCACTCAAAAAGGTGCTAGTGCAGTCCTCACACGATGGAAGAAAAGTGAAGACACACCAATTGTCAGATCTCTGGTTAAGACCGGTTGAGACAGAGACAAGCATGTATTCAAGCAGATTAAAGACCGAGTCCAAGTCAAGACAAACTACTGTCCTCGAGAGGAGTTTGAAATGTGATAGGTAGAGGAAATATTGAATTAGTTGCTAAAACACATCATATTATTGTATATAATTATATAGAAATTAAAAAATGATTGCACAATGCAAAGACACACTATGAAAACTAAGCATTACATGCAATTGACAGAGTGGTGATAATAAAGAATTTAATGTTTAATTAATGTCTTGCCTCATTGAGGTTCGACTCAGCCAATGCAATCACTTCAGACTGGGCTGAGGGCCCCTCATGATTCCCTGTGTGTTGTCCAACTTCGTAATACGTGAATTTGTTTAGTATAACTTCAACTGAAATATTAATGGTATTAAAAGGAGATTTTAACGCGGCCCCTCGACAATACAAGATTAATTACATACGACGGAGTCACATTAGGGTCCTTTCCATTTCCATTTATATTAACCAGTTACTCATATTACTCCATACTAATTGAAACACAGTAAACCGGAGGTCTTATGGGTCCCTGGGAACAGCCACCATGTTTGGCCAGTGGGTAAACCAGCCTTAAATAAAACATTTGTAAAACACCACTCATCCACCGTGTTGCCAGTCTACCTGTGCTGCTGTAGAAAGCCAGTCTGGACGTAGTGTGAAACTTCTGGATGAGGAACTGAGACAGAGAAATCCTGTCGTCGGTGCTCAGGGATTCATCACCGCTTTTCCAATACAGCATCAGGTCTTCGTCCGTGTAAGCATCTGCAGGACAGAGAGCATGAATGGAAGTTTGTTAAAGGGGTGTCGTGATATACCGGTACTGACAGAACCTTGATATTTAAAAAATGAACTGGCAGATGTTTGGCCTTGTGGATTTTCTGTTTATCAGTTCATCGGTTTGCCTTTTCACTTCCCATTAATGTAATTGTTATTTTTTGTACGCTTTTAGACAGTTATGGTTACAGACTTTCTACAGATTACAGATGAATTTCACTGACATTATTAGAATTATTTATTTTCTATGGATATCACTGTAAAGTTATTGTGAATTCATTTGGCCACGATAATCTCGTATTGACAATCTGAAATCAAAACGATGATGTGGAAACATGAAGTAAATAACATGCATGTTTTGCACCAAACGCCCACTGATAAATAAGAGTATAGTAATGAGAATGTAATTAATAACAACTCTGTGTTTTTAGTCAGTGTGGTGCTGAGTGAGGCAACATATTCTTTTTGCCTTTAATATGTAGTAGCATGTTACTTCACTGTATTCGTAGCATTAGAGTGGAGTGTCAGGATGAATACTTACAGCTCTCCAGCTCCAGCGTGCATGTCTGTGAGTCCAAAGGGAAACGACTGAAATCCATGTTGCATGCAGCAGTAACTGTAACCCTGGGGGAAACAAGCAGAGTGTTAACATCACCAGCTCTGTGCATGCTGCAACAAGGCCTGCCAAGTCTCATTTGGTCAGTGGGAAAAAATGAAATTGTGTGTGTGTGCGTGTGTGTGTGTGTGTGTGTGTGTGTTTGTGTGTGTGTGTGTGTGTGTGTGTGTGTTGGGGAGGGTGCTTCCTGCTCCTGTCCTCACCTCAGGCTGTACAGGACGTGACCGTCAGGGAAGACCCGCAGCATGATGTTGTCAGTGGTGGTGTCATGGATGAAAGACCTCTTGGAGTGGACGAAGAACACGTCAGGCACCCAGATCTTCTTCACCAGGCGCCCGTCAAAGGTCATGCTCTTGTTGGTGGAGCTCGGAAAGGCCAGCCTCTCGTCCTTCCAGTAGTGCCTCAGATACAGGGTCATGGTGAAGTCCTGAGGGAGCGGGGGAGGGGTGACACAAACACAAACAGCCGCTGGATTAAGTCTCACTACGAGGACTTGACTTGCTTGCTGCCTCTGGTTTATGGAACTCCTCTGAGATTATAGTGCTGTGACACGTTGCTGCTGGATTATATGGAATGCTTATGACTAAATATACACGGTCAAGAGAAGGGCTGAACATATGTTAACTAAACTTCCATTGGTCCTAAATTACCCTTGTCTTCTCGCCTTCTTCCCCCTGTTGCTATGCAGGCAGGAGAGGCCCTGTCCCTGCCCCCCCCCCCCGCCCCCCCCCCCCCCCCCCCCGCTACAGAGATCATCCTCTATACCACTCTCCTCATGGCATTACATAAGACCAGATCAGTTTGGAATAATGGCTGCAGCAGCACATTGTACACTTGGCACCCACCATAAAAGTACCTTTGATGTTGCGTAAGATGAGTTCAGGGGCATGTCGAAATCTCTTTGATGAGTAATAACTGTAAAGTGCTATAAGTTTACAAATGAGATGTTTTAAAATGTTGTGACCTAACGCGATGAAAGTGTCCTTGAACGTATATATAACTGCCAGCATATAAGCTGTTTAAAAAGATGACAAATTGACTTTGATTAACCTGAAAGCTGAATCTTGTAAAGCAAGATGAAAGAACTTTTGAAAGAAGAACTAACACATTCTGTCTCTGACAAATGAAAAGTTGAATTTTTGAAATGTTTATAGAAATTGCTGTGTAGCTGTCTTTATGACTCTTCTCTACTCGTACTACTGTTACATTACATTTTAGCATTCCCGTAATATAATATAATAATTGCCACACAATTGAATTGAATTCATTAGCAATAAAACACACTGCTGACTAATATTAACTTATAAAAAGCAAACTTTAGGTAGATATTGCTGTGTAGCAGTCAGTTCACTGACTTTATGACTCATCTTTACTTGGGTTACTGCTATGCTATATTTTAGCATTCGTTATTACCTCATCACTGCCACAAACACAGAGTTACGTACACAAGCGAAAGCCGCAGTACACTCAGAGGTTCTGGTCTGCTTATATTGTGGCTAATGTTCGTCAACTTTACACAGATATTGTAAATAACATTACTGACTCAGCGCAATGACATTATGACTCTTCTTTACTTGTGCAAGTGTTATATCACATTTTAATAACATAGACCTGCTTTAAATGACAAGGCTGAAGGGATTCTATATTTTTCTTCTTGGTATCAAATCCAATGTGCAAACTCAAAACCAACAATGAATAATTCATTAATTGTGTGTCTGTCAAAGCCTGATATATCTTCTTCCTCTGTGCCATAAAGCTCCATTGCAAAAACACACCAACGACCCGCACTGCTGCACCGGATGACATGTCCCTTCATTACCATCAACACACTGCAGTTTATTTTGACTCAACCTCACATACACTGCCGGTGAAGCTGAAAATAGTCTCCACAGACAGTTGTAGCACAAAGTTCTGGTCCCTGTGTATGTGCAGCCTTAGCGCCAGCCTTTCTCTCTTAATACATCCATTCTCACACACGTATAAATAACTGAATCAACAACCTAACACATGTATCTCTGATGACTGATGGTCTAATGGGTATCTGTAATGAACTGTTTGTACCAACATTTGTATTTCTCAAGCCCATCTGTGATACAGTAAATGCTTTAGTCGGCACATTCTGAAATCTCACAGTGTGACACTTTCATTATGGAGTTTGCTTGGACAGATAATGTTATGGACTGCCCTTTTCTCTTGTTTGATAAGGTTTGCTAAAAACTACAATAGCCAGCTGTTTTAGGAAACTACTGAGCCTTGAAACTTGCCACTTGTTGCATAAGCTAGCAAAACCATAACATAACATGTAATCGATTTCTGCTCCTTGTACTGCTAACACGGCTACATTTCTCGACAGACTTTCATTATAACGTTATACTTGAAATTATGTACAACTAAATAATGCTAAAACATATAGACATTTAGATGGACTAAATGATGTGCAACAACAATAACACTGTATTTTAGCCCAAACAGGTTTACAAGGCAGAATATCCATTTCCATCTACATAGCTGTGATACAAAATGTAGAAATTATAGGAAAACATAACTAATATATTCTGTATGCCTTCATACTTTACATGCATCAAATGAGCTGATCTCATATTGCATGTGTGCATTATTCAGCTAGTTTTGATAATAACACTCTGGGTGAGTTTGATAATAACACTCTGGGATACTTTGCCACTCAGTCCAACTTCTCATTTTCTTTAAACCAAAATAATTTCGGATTTTTGTTCTGCATGCTTACAAAGGTGCATGCATGTTATTTACTGCAAAACAACACCCATCCGGGTGTAATACCAAGTGTTCAGGGAGTTCCATTACCTTCCTCACATCCTTTCAAATCTTGTCTTTGCTAAACCTCTTTACTTCTAAATGAAACAGCAAAAGATTGTTTGCTGTGTAACTGTTACTGTCCTGCCACTTTGATATGACATATAGTCATTAAGGGCAGACATCATCTGGAATCATTCATTTTTTCTCCCTCTGTTCCAAAACAATTAAATACACACTGGGATTCAAATTAAACGTAATCCTTGGTTGTCCTTGGAAACGGGAGCTTACACAACATCAGGACGACAGTTTTGGATCCAATTTCTAGTTCCAGGACAGAAGGTTGATTTAATTACATTACTCAACATTCAGTCTGAGTTTATGCAAAATAAACAATTCCTACCATTGAGCTTTCATAATCTGATTCTGATTATCCAACTGAAAACAACAGCTGAATGATTAAAGGTTACATTCATCTGTCAGTTCAAAGCACAGAATCCCTCTAATGCAGTGGCAGAACAAATATATCTGAGGATCATTTTAAACTATATTCGGGCTCTGATTCAATCAAAAACGATGGATTGAGAAGAGAGTTCACAATCTTAGTCACTGTTGTGCTCATGTGTCCGTTCTCATGCTGTTAATGAAGAATGTTCCTGCCTCATTAGCTGCTTCGTCTGAGGAGAGCTTCTCCCCCATGTGTTCAAGCAGTAGGAGCTCATTTGTGGAAGTCAGCAACTTCCACGACTGCAAAACCCAACCTGTCCCAGATTTACTGGTTACATTTGCCACCAGTAACATAATCCACTGAAATAGTAGCATTAATAATTACATTATATTTCTACTTCTTCTATAATCTCATTACTTTCAGTTTATGTTGGCCTTTTCTTTCAAACCTGATTGAATATTAAGTTACAGACAGCATAAGTAATCCTCTATTTTTACACCCAAACTAAATCTATTTCAATTACTTTTTTGCAGTATCTGCAGCAGATTTCAGTTCTTTTTGCAGTCAGATTACGGCTACTACATTATTTGTAATCCATTTTCCCGATAAGATTACTGTGTGTACCGTATGGCATTTAACACATTTAAGCCACTTACCATGTCTACCTCTGATATGCTGTCCAAACTCTCCACCTGAACATCCACTCCAACAGGGACAGCTGGACCTGCAGATAAATATCACACAGATTAGTTGGCTGCCCTGTACTTTGCTGCACATATAGAATATATCAGACCCATTGACTGTCTCAATTTATTTGGAAGTTACATCATAGCGCAGACTTTGAAACAATACTTGAAGAATAAAAATATCCTAACATAGAGGAATGTACCCACGTAATCGTGAGTTCAGGGCTGCCTCTAGGGAAGGCGGGTGACGTAGTGCAAACAGCGGCAGGAGGAGGAGGTCGGGGGTCAAACAAACACAAGACTTTTACCCAAGAGACCGCTGTCCATGTCTTGCATGAAACCAAAAGTCAATGTTGACTTATTTAAATGTACTTTTGTTACACAACCTACGTACTTATCAAACCACAATCTTTTCCTAAACCTAACCAACCAGTTCTGCACTGCAGGGCTCGCGCAGGCGCAATTCTGTAAAACCCTGGATTACTGTCATAACAATGTGTTTAATGTATAAAGCCAACCATTTTAAAACCACATTATGTGACAATGTCTGCACATGACCACCACAGCAGGGATTTGCTAAGGGAAATATTGTGGTTATGGCAAATGAAGTGCTTTACGTGGTTTACATGTTGCAGGTTGGCTCCCTGCATCTAAATTGCTGTGAGTTTGGTGTCTGAACTGACACTCTGAGGAAGAACATTCACCAACAGAAATTAGATGCAAAGATGTTACTTTGATTTGAATAGAAGTCACTGTCATGATCTCTCATCAGCTCATCTTGTCTCCTAAAATAACAAGATGGCGTATCCTGCCAAGCCGTGACTAATAACTCCAATAATTCCATATGGAAACGTACATTAAACAGAATAAAACGGCACAATATTCTCATAGTTGCGTTACTTAGCTGATTGAGAGGATTGTTTTTAAGTGCCCAGTTTGGGATCTGCAGTGAGATGGAAGAGTATACTGGAAGTCTTCTCATCAACAGCGAAACAAATTCACACACCCTTCTGTCACACCTACAGGCACATTGCCCGCTGTAGTATTGTTAATCGGAGCAGCAGTAAGGGGGCCAGCCTTACGTAACTGGTGGCACAGCAAAACTGCTACCTGGAATGGAGGATATCAACTCATGCCGAGTTCCAGCTGTCACCAGAGTGTCCTCCCTACTCTTACTCACACCATATGCCGCATATCACGTGCCAGATTCAGCAAAGCCTGAGCTCCTGCTGACATGTTGCCTCAGTGGACGTAACACCTGACACCTGCTGAGAAAGAGCTTGGACCGGCGGTGCTTATGGAGCTCCATCTCTGCCGCTGGGTCACAGGAGGCCACAGCCAGAACCCATTCTGAGCGGAACTGCACTGCGGAGGAGGGATGTACCTGTGTATGTTTCCTATTTTCTGTGCTTTGATGTTCAACGTGTTGGCTAGAGATTGAGGCTGAAGACGTGTGTTTATGCTGGACATTCAGACGCACATGAAATGTCCTGCGTGTGGGTTTGCCAGAAGATTTCCGTTTGCTATTTTGAGCTGACAGCATCAGCGAATTATTCCACGTCACTGATTATCAGATGAGACCAATGAATGCGTCACAGCAATGCCCCACATCATAATTCCTGTTGGCCCTTGCAGCCCTCAGTAGCACTTCCGTGTGGCCTGTTTTCAAATGGGGCACGAAGCAAGAGTGCGCCAGCCAGTGTTCTCCCCCTGACCTTACAGTCCCACAAACATGAACAGCAACACTGAGTATCAACTTCACTATATGTCAAAGTTAAAATTAATAAACAGCCTGTTTATGGGCACAGCCTGTTTATGGAAACATGCATATTGATAGTTTTTACAGTTCTGCTTTCCTTGGAGTCTAAACCCCGACGGCTTAATTTAATAGCACGTCTTACTCTTTAAAATGGAATTATCGCCAAAGCACAGAAGTGAAAACAAAAGCATATAATCCATATGCATTCACAATGTCACATAAAAGCAAACATTTTATTAGCAACATGTGGGAGCTTATCCAGCTACTGAATTTTTTATAAGGCTAATTATTTGAGTGAATGTGTATATAGACTTTCCTTTCTCCCAGTGGATGAAATTTCATAATGTGTCTAATTAAGAAAGTTACAATTGTAGGCTACATAATGATCATTAATCTAAGAAACGCAGAATGTCAGTGTTGGGGAGGGACTTTTATTTTGATGGGTACCAGCAGATGTTCAGGCATATTAAAGTCTCAAGCCTAAAATTAGGCAAGAGGGGAATATTTCCCTTGTGGAGGCAGTTTCCTGAGTTTTTCCATCCTGTTTTTACGGCTCTATGCTAATCTAATGAACATTGTGTTTATGAGGAGGCATCTAGCAAAGAAAAGTAGAAATAAAGGGCCAGTTCCCCCTAGCGGGGCTGGATTCATCCATTTGACGCCTGAAGAGGAAATGAGCTGATGGCCCCCCTGTTCCCCCTGCTCTCCTGCAGGTGCTCATTATGTACTGTGCACATTACAGTCTACACTTGGCAGCTTCATCATAATTTTCCCATAATAAATAAGACATTCCCCAAACCAGTACTGCTGGAAGTTTGCAGTGCGTGAACAAAGATTTTAATTTCATTTGATCAACAATTTATATAGAATATTTCATGTAGGGCCCATATACTGGACAGGGTCACAGGATTATGTCATAATCATCGCCCTTATCATTTCTGTTGGTACTAGGATTTAGTGCCACATATTTTCTAAAAAGTTGGCCACAAACCAACTTCCATCATGAATCTGGTGCTTTCAGGGTCCCTCAAGGTCCAGGACAGCCCAGCCATGCAGATACTTAACTTTTAGTCTTATGTGTCCAAGTTTAAAGACATCTGTCTTTAAGATTTCTGCTTCCACCCCAATACAAAGGAGGTGAATGGATTTTTGTTTGTGATGCTTACAGCACTGGACATTTATATATATATATGTATATATATATATATAAAAAAAAGATATACTGTATATATATATATATAAATATTTTATTTTATTTTATAGACAAAGATGACTAATGTAATGTAACATGTGCTATTATAGAATGCTGCTGGAATATGGCCCTGGGTGCCCTGGTGGTCTGGGTGTATGTCCATGTCCTGGCTGAGAATCTTTGTTGGTTAATTTCCTGTCATCTCTATACTCTCTACTATCTAATGAAGACATCAAATACCCTAAACATATTATTTGAAAAACTGCTGCAGCCTTGAAGAAAGGCTTTTATTTTGGGAAGAGATTAGAAGAACAATCTCAATCTCATGTATGTGAAGTACAGAGCTCTCTTGTCAAATATTTCACATTTTAAAGTCTTTCGCCAATAAAACTCCTTTAAATTAAACTACCTGAGAAGGAAACATCTCTCTTTGGTTGGGCTGCTCACAAGTCACGATCCCACTCAAGCCACGAAGGTTGGGATCCACTAATGTAGGGAACAGCGAGAGACTTAACAAGATGGTCAATGTGGCCACAGCCAATATGTTTTTTTGTAATCTGTGTGAACTACAGCTGAAATGATTAGACGATTAGAAAAATAAAAAAATACGACAGAAAAATAATTGGCAATTATTTTAATAATGGATTAATCGTTTCGCTCATTTTTCAAGCAGAAAAAGTGAAGCAAATTATAATATTCTCTGAATCACTGAGTTCCTGCTTGTCTTTGTCATACATCATCATTGTAAACAAAACATTTTTAACATTCATTTGGACTTTTGGACAAACAAAACCAGACATTTGACAGACAGACAGTTGGGCTCTGTGAAGTTGACATTGACCATTTATTGACACATTTTTGACATTTCATAGAATAATATCAGCAGATTAATCGATAATAAAAATAATCACTAGTTGCAGCCCCAGTGTGAACTGACCCTTCGGCTTTTTGCTTTAAAGGGATACTTTGTAACTTTAGCTTGGCACAGATTTTTTTCCCCCGTCAGTTCTTTAACATCGACACCTGAGCGTAGAATGAGAAGCGTCTTTCAACTTTAGCCACCGTAAGCCAGTGGTCATACCAGACCAAGTGAGGCAGTAGTAGAAAAAAACCCTTGAAAAATCAAGGGTCTGTTTCATCACTAACTGATTTAGCTTTTTATTTGTACGAGAAAGAATGTGTTATATTTTCTTTTTTAAAAAATGACATAGGCTAGCTTTAAGGTCTGCCGGACACATAAACCCGTCCGTCCTCCTCCTCACACACAACACAGCTGACCTGAAACATAAATCCATCCTGTAAATCACTCATCGAAAGCTTTTAAAGAAAGTCAAATTCCTCCGATTACAGCTGCACTTTACAACAAGTTACATTTGTTCATTAACTCTGCGACTTTCGCAGATGGAATTGTCCCCGTGTACTTTGGACACGTGTCTAGGATAGAGGGAGAGAAACACCCTATCCATTCCACCTAATGATGCTGGACTGCTCCTCTCTTCATGGATTAGCAAATGTAATCCACGGTTGGTTTACCCTGGCTACATTAGACAGCATTAGACTATATACCGCTAAGGCTAGAAAGAAATCCAAGTGAAAAGATGCATTTGGGTGAAATGAGGGGAAAACATGTTGTGTCTTAAATGCAAATATGACTAATGCATGACAGGTCTATCCACCCCATCGGATGATTTTTAAACCCAAGGCAGACAGGAAGGAGGAGCTCCATAAATAGATGTACCCAGGAAATCACAACTTGATGTGATGACAAATATTCCATCCGAACAAATGTCTTCTTCGCTTCAGCTTCCTGTATGCGTTGGATTTGTCGGGCACCAGTAAGGGAGTACCCAGTGGGAGCAGTGCAGGTGCTCTACTTAGGCTAAGGAACTGTATCAACATTCAAAGCTCCACCTGCACACTATTGATAATACAAACCTCATCCACTGTTGCTCTCTGAGGCATACTGTAGATTCTTGACGAAGCAAATAACATTTCTCTATTCAATATCGTTCTTTGGGCTATGGAAATACAACAAAACAGTTTATTGTGTATATTTGGACAATAAAATGCTCCACAGTCTGGATTTGTCTGATTGTGACCCGGGATTTTCTCCCGTCCCTACACTGACATCCCCATTGGAACGTCAAGGCGCCGTTCTCGATAACGTTTCCGGAAGCTGTAAGAGGCTTTCATTAGTAACACTGCAGTCGCTCCTTTTGAAGCCAGGAGGAGCCACAGCAGCCGCTGCACACACACTTTCTCCTCAGCCAAATGAACGCATGGCAGTCTCACAGGCAGCAGCCGGGCGCTTACACGACTCAGATTTTGATGATCTTTGAATAGGATGACCACATTCTTCTTCTGCTGCTGCAGAAGCTGCCTGCACCGCCAAACAAAAGCCGACAGACGCAAGACAAAAAAAGGTCCTCAGTGGGATCCACACCCCCATCTGTGGCTGCTACTGTAGTCCCAGAGAAGCATGAAATGCACTGTGGGACGTTTCATTCAGCTCGCCACCTCCCCCTGTGCTGAAACAGGACCTGTTTATGCTAAATACCAGAGAATTGGACACTTTAGTTCAACAAATAAGCTTCTTATTTTTAATTGCCTCCCCAAATCCCAGCAGCAGTACCATTGTCCTGACATCCAAGGTGTAAAGCAAAGACACACACAACGGCCCTGTTGACTTCTGCTTCGGCCCACTACATGACTGATCAGGGACAGTGAGGGAAGATACCAACAATCAGAGGAGACACATAATGGCCATCGGCACACTTTTTACAGCATGACCTCAGCTCAGCCCTGCGTCAGAATGTATTTACAGTGTAAAGAACCTGCTAAGGGTTTCTTCCCTTTTTCTTTAGTTTGGGGCTGTGAGCATCACATATCGCCTATTTCTGTCCTCTTTAGGTATGGCAGTCGAATGAAAGAGAAGAAGTGGGGAAAAAAACCCTGCTTCTGCTTTCCGTCAGTGTGGCATCAACAGTCACTTCACACTCGGGTTGAACAAAGGGTGAACCCGAGCTAATCCTGTTGGTGTGTGACATCATTCAGAGCACACGCATGATGGCTGACTACAGCGGCATGTCTCCTAACAACATGTTTTCCCTCCCAACTCGTCACATACTATACAGACGCTTGGTCAGAACCCCTTAAGCGTAATCTTTCAACGTGCAGGGTACTCCGATAGACTTCAACACATGGTTAAACACATGCAAAACTGAAGCTAGAGGGGCCCTACGTGTCCAACTATGACGCTCCACTCACCAAGCTGCAGCATTTGACAAGTTGGGAGTGAGAACAGGCGGCTCATAAAGCTCACAGAGCTTACCTGCGAAGGCGGGCCTCATGGTGAAGTCATGTTCGTCTATGCGCAGAAGGTGGCTGGTCTTCAATTTTCGGGTTTTGGTTCCATCCGCAACCTTCTTGGACAGAGGACTGGCGACAGGCAAGCAAACAGAGGGGAGAGGTGCCATTAGAGTTTGGTCTGTATAGTTTCTGTACTGTATTTCCTTATCAAATGTTCCACAAACAGGAGGAAGTAGTGCATTTGTTGGGGACTATTTTCAACGGCGGATTAATACACAGTTGGTGGTCTAGTGACTCTATTTGTGGCAGCAGGATGGTGTATGTGGGATGAAGTAAAAATAAACTACAGTGTGTGTGATGATAATGAAGGAACATATCAGAGCAACACTCTGGAACACTGATGTGCCTTTAATAGTTTTGTACAGCAATGGAGCTCTATGACACAGAGGAAGAAGATATATCAGGCTTTCTTAGTAGGATGCATTGATTGCTGGTTTTGGTCGGCACATGGCACTCGATGACAATAAGAAACACATATAATATCAGCAGACTCATGCTTTATACTTACAAGAGTGGAGCGAGGGGAAGGCTACTCCCTAATAAAAGAAACACTTCACAGGTTTGTTCTGTGATTTTAATTGTTGGTGATAAAGTTGTTCTGTAAATTTACATTTAGAAAAGTTCATTTTAAAACCAATTGGCTTTGCAGTAAAAATGAGATTGGGTTTAGATCAATGCTTGGACTGATCCTGACGGGAGTCAAAGCGGAATTGTCTTTGAAGTAGAGCAGAAACTATTAGTTGTTCAATCAATCTACAGAAAGATAATTGGCAACATATGTGAGATCTTTCATTCATCATTAATCATTTTCTAAGCTAAAAGGCCAACATGATCTGGTTCTAGCTTTTCAAAAATGATTTTGCTGGTTTTCTGAGTCTTCTTTGATTGCAAATGAAACATATTTGGGTTGTGGACTGTTGGTTGGACATAAAGTGCAATTTGAAGAGGTCACTGGGCTCTGGGGAAGTGAAAGACTAAAGACCAAAAGGGAAAATAATAAGAATATTAATCAATAATGAAAGTTTGCAGTCCCATTAATATGCAGGGCCCATTTTGAAAAATAGAATAAAGAATTCCCTGGTACTAATACAGTATGCTAGGCAAGGACGTAAAATCCATGTTTTGCTGGTACTATAAATTCATGCAGGCTACAAATCTGCTGCTGCTGCTGCTGAGAGTTGATCCTGTTTGAAAATGACAGAAGTGTGACAGTCAGGGAAAAAATGCCAGCCACACAACAGGTTTAAAGAGAATATCCCTCCTGAAATCCCTGCACTTTTCAGTCTCCCTGTTCGGAGTCCCCCCTGTTACTCTCAAGGCAATCCTAATAAAGAATTCACCTGAAATTACATGCAAAATACTGGATGTGAAGAAAGGATTTTCTCTGCTGTGGTGATTGTGAACACACACGCAGTGAAGGCTCTCTGGCTGCTTTTTAAAAATAAATCAAAAATAAACCTCCCAAACAGAGGCGTGAAGGCTTGCACGAGCCTACATCCACACTAATACGTTCTCGTTTTAAAACGCATAGCTTTAGCTGTTTATCCCGACCTCACTGAAGAAGGATTCAGACTGGAAATGACTGGGAACAGGTTTGGGCCATGGACTGCATGCAAATGTTGACATTCTGGATGTTCTTGTAAACTAAGTGAAAGGAAAATCCACAAAGCTGCTGCATCCCCTAAATCTCAGCTGTCCTCTACTATCTGCTGTCAACCTGATCCAGCCTGTGTTAATTGCTCTATTGCACCTAAGTGATTTCCCTCGCTGTCCTGCTGAATATTTGCCCTATGCTGATCTCTGAAGGTCAGAGTTCACAACTGAGTTTAATCAAAGTAAAATAAAAAAATAAAAAATGTTTTCAGTACTTACGTGCCTGGCTTGTGAGACTCCGCCGGCGCGGACCAACGCTTTTTCCGACTTTTGTGTTTCCTGCACTCCGCCAGCAGGATCAAACATACAACTAAAAACAGAAACCTGGCGTAATACGGCATGATGAGTTCAAAAGTCCCGCAGCGAGGCGGTGAGTGACGCCTTCGGTTCGCGTGCAGGACGCTCTGTGCACGGTACCATCTTCCTGTCAGAGGCAGGAGGAAGAGTGTGAGAGTCGAGCGACTGTTGCGAACAAGTGCGCCGGCTGCTTTGCAGGAGAGACGGGATGGTGAAGTCTGATCGGCGCTCTGATTGGTCTTCAGCCTCCAGAGGAGCTTTTTCTGGCTCAGGAGCGCGCAGCATCAGCACCACATGCAGCGCGCTGCAAAAAACAAGAGAGGGGGGAAAAAACATGTCGCCCCCTGATGAGTCGTTTAGACACACTGCTGAGAGGAGGCAGTTTGTCCTGTCAGGGAAACACAAAAGAAAAAGAAGAGGGAACATATTCCTGCTGCAGCTTAGCTTCTTCTGAGATGTTCACAGATCGGAGACCATCCAGACAAAATGTTGAAAGTAGTAGGCTACTTTGATATTTTCCTAAAAAAAAAAAACTAGCCTGTTTGATATTATTGTAAAAAGAAAGTGCTTGAAAAAGTGAAATTATTTGATCTCACTTACGCAATGATCTCGTTACTTGAAGATTTGAACACTCAATGGCGACTGCATGGTCTGTTCATGTTTATTCTGATAATATTTTTTGCAGTGTCTGACAGTGTAAAGGCATCCTCTTAAACTGACGTATGACATGTTGAGGACAAAGCATGCCAGCTGCTGCTGCCTGCACCATTTCATTTGAGCATCCACAGTTAGGAGGGAACACTGTACTTGATGATTGTTTTTTTTTTCTTGACCTTTGCCCTCCATCATACAGTCAGGAATTACAGCTCAGACTCCTTACATGAGCACTAAACGTCAGTGTTTGTGGCTGCTAAGAAACATTCTGTTCCCTCACTTGTGTTTTTGATCTCAAGAGATTAAAAAGTATTATCCAGTCAAATCATGTTTTCTCGACGACGGACGAATGAATGCTGAGAGAAGGACGAGGTTCAGCGACAAGCACAGATTTCTCTCTCCTTAAAAAGGTGGAAAAATAGGCTTGGATGTTTTGGGGATGAGAAACTGTGTGAGAGATAAATACGCTTCACTGCCTTATTTTACCCAAATTTACTGTCTCAGATAAAACACAAGACATAAAAATTGCAGGAAGTGCATTCTCCCTGCCTTTAGACTCTCTTAAGGGAATGTACAGAGAAGTGTTTATTCAGCTTCAACCTTTCTTGTCTGTTTAAAATTAAGCACCAGATAAATTATTGATGAATACATTTGAATATGTGATATAAAGGCAGCTTAACCCGGAGTTGTCTTGAGGGCAGGTAGGAGTCAAGTCTCAAGTCTTCTCAAAGCAAGTCTCAAGTCATTGTCAGTAAAATCAAAGTCAAGTCTCAAGTTGGTGAAAACAAATCGGAGTGAAGTCTCAAGTCAGTCAAATACCAGGCTGAATCTGAATTCTTGTCAATGTGAAGTCTTCATTTTTCTAATTCTTGAGGGGAAGTTCAAGTCAGTCAAAAACAAGTCAGAGTCTATTCTGACATTCTGTCAAAGTTAGGTCTAAAGTGTGCAAGTCCTTGAGGGCAAGTCAAGTTTCAAGTTTATGAAAAACAATTCCAAATCTACTGAAACAAGTCCGAGTCAAGTTCCAGTTAAGTCTGAAGTCTTCAGAAAAGAATTGCATGCTAAAAGCTGACTATAGAAATGACACGCAATAGAATGTTTTGCTATAAAAACTGTTAATAGTTTTTTTTTTTTTTTACATTGCTCTGACATTTCAAAGCATACAGTAGGTCTAAAAATGTAATATTTCAAGTTCAATATATTGCAAAACAAAACCTGCCTATGGCTGTCTTGTTGTTTCAGATTATTACTTTTAGTCTCAAAACTTGAGATTTGAGTTGGTCTTGACCGCTGCAAGACTTACTTGAGACTCGACTCCCAACACACACTTGACTGCATTTGGACTTAAAGGTCCAGTGTGTAGGATTTAATGGCATCTAGCTGTGAGGTTGCAGATGGCAACCAACTGAAAATCCTCCACTCAGCCCCACCGTTCCAAGGAGAACTACGGTGGCCTTCAGGTAATGTAAAACGTGAGCGGCCCTCTCTGGAGCCACAGCTGAGGCACAGCTGAGCTCCTGTAGAAACATGACGGTGCAACATGGTGGGCTCCGTGAAGAAGAGCTGCTCCCTCTGTAGATGTGAAGGGCTCATTGTCAGGTAACAGAAACACAAGGTGATTAGACACTAATGATTTTTTA
Organism: Bovichtus diacanthus; assembly: GCA_943590825.1. NCBI lineage: Eukaryota > Metazoa > Chordata > Actinopteri > Perciformes > Bovichtidae > Bovichtus > Bovichtus diacanthus. The sequence goes on from CALSBV010012138.1 coordinate 2,066,930, forward strand.
TGAATACTATATTGTCTTTCTGCCAATAGATAAGTCCTACACACTGGACCTTTAAAAGAGAATAACATTCAAGTCCTCATTTTAGGATTCATCCTGACTCAAATCCTTATCTCACGTCTTAAATTCACAACTCCGGTTTGACCATGCTAAATCCCAGAAGAGAGTCAGAGACTGATATGGCTTGAAGATATGTTAGTTTCAACTCGTTGCTGTTACTTTTCTTTCAATGGCAGTTGTTGACAATAAAAACATCATCCTTATGCTTTGACCAGAGCAGAAGGTGAGAGGTTAACTTACCTGTCAGTAAGGTTTCAGTGCCGGAGGTTCTGTCATCTCTGCGGATGATAAAGTCGGCCTGTAAATTGTTCCGTCCCCCACTTTGGTCCAGACTGAAATATTGAACTAGTGAATGGATTGCCATTAGATTTTGCATATTAATGTCCTCCAAACATTTAATTATCATAGCTTTAGTGATCCTTTCCATGTAGCACCACTATCAGGTCAAAATTTCAATCTGTCAAATTGTTTTGGTTTATGATCAAATACCTGCAAAACTAAGGACATCCCCGTGAGACTCAGCTGCGCTTTGTGTTTGTGCTAAAAATCAAATGTTAGCATGCTAACACACTAAACTAAGATGGAGCTTAGTTACACTGCTTTGTTGAATAGGCAATTCTGATGTGTTAATTATGGAATTCTACGGTCTGTTAAATCAATATTTTGTGTCAAATTATTGATGTCTTTCGTGATAAGTGATAAGCGGGGATATATGTACGGCGAGCGGGTCATTATTGTGAAATGAACCTTGATAGGGTGATGCAGGAAGTGAAGCATCAGCATGTTAGCGTTTAGCTCAAAGCCAACATACAGCCTCACAGAGCCACGAGTGCGGCTGTGTAATCAGAGTTTAAACATCAACCTTTAAAATCTACACTCAGAGCGCAGTGAGACTGAGCTGAAAAACCTAAATCCAACTCAAGAAAGAAAGAAGAAATCGTCTTGTCCAGCCGAACATCTCAGAAACACACAACTAATGTCCTGCGCTTTACAGTCCGACATCGTGCCTCTGAAATCTGCCATTATCATTCACAGCTACATGTAATAGAATATGTGAGAAGACAAGAGGAGCCAGATGTATTCTACACACTTTAGGACTGAAAGATGACCTGATAGATCATTAGGAGTATTTCATTGTAACAGCAATGCTACATACTCCCTGTGGGATGTGTAGGTAGAAGGACGACATTATAAAGCCTGACACATGGCAAACATTCTCTCATGTAAGGGATTTCTTTTCTGTTTATGTTCCAGTGTACCGTCCTTGGGCTGTTGGGCGGATTAATTGAAGACTATAGAGAGATTCTGAGAAAGAAAAACCTCCTGGACACCTGAACACATGCAGGTATTAGATGTTGCTCAGATAAAACAAAGCTGTCAGCTACGATGTGCAAAGATAGAGTCCTATAGAGAAACCCCTCCTGAAGTACATACAAAGGGTTAACGTTAGACAGTGTTTGGGCCTATGCATACAAGCACGGGGGGATTGACTGTTTGTATACAGCTTTAGAGAACGCAAGTCAAAAAAGAGATTAATGCACAAGGACGGGAGGGGGGGGGGGGGGGGGGGTAATTAACATGAAACAGCAGGGGAGGCAGGGAGAGGCAGGGAGGGAGGACAGATACAAATGAACGGGATTACAGTGACCACAGAAAGATGAAATATATCAAATCTGTTTAGGCGTAAAGCAGAATCAGACTAAGACTACGAGTCGTACTCGTGTTTAAAGTACAGACAGTTGGCTGAACCATTCATGTTCACTGGTGCAAATATTCCCTGACATTATCTGACTGGTAAGCGTTGCCGTGGTGAGAACAGTTCAAAGCACTCTGCCCTCCTGCTGTGCTTCAGTAAACGTGTTGTATTCCGCCAACCCTGGATCAGTTAACTCATTCCCTTCACAGGGCTGCTGGGAACTATTACACTATGGGCTCTATGTTTGTGGAGGCTCAACGACCAGTGCCAGCAGCGCAATTTGGTATTTTTCTGACCTTGAGATTCTATTTTTGCTTTTGGTATTGTGCCCAGTGCAGGAGGTAGTTTCATTTAAAACGAGGGAGCACAAAGCAGGTAGGCTGTTTTACCGGAAGTCAAGTGCAACTACAAGTAGGAAGAGGATATCGCGGCATTGACAGGCGACTAAATGACACGCACCGTTACCTAGAGGATGGCACAATAAGTTCATAGTGGTCAATCTCCATTATGGGGATAATTGTGAATATCCTCATGACTTGAAAAAGCACCATCTTAGTAGAGAAGTAAAAGATTTTAAAAATACAGGAATGATCATGCAAGAAAGAACAGACTCACACAATGTTGCCATTTTAATTTTGTATCCATCCTTTATTTATGCAGAGGGACCGCTATGATTTAGAAAGACCTTATTTAACATGGGTTGATTGCTTATTTTTCACTGTAAAGGATAATCCCTAAAAACAAAAGATGTGTGTCCTATCTGTGACGCAATAAAAATATTCCTTTTTAACTAAATGTAAGGTTAGGAGAATATTGATGATGATTATTGGTGTAATGAATGTGAATCGCGATTATTGTGGCCAGGATGTCGGTGACATGACATTTTTATATAAAATTACAGATTTCTCTGGATCTGAACATTGTTGGAAACACATTGCAGTCACACATCACAGAACACGGTGTGACACACGTTGATGAAGCAGTCTGCATCTATAAATGAATACCACTGATTCTTACACTATCTGTCGTCCTCAGCTGCTTTAAAATGAATGCTGTATGAAAAGTTTCTCCTTTACTTCATTGAATCCCTGCAGCAGGACACACGTGTTGATCATTCTGCAGCCTCCGATTTGAGGCGCACGCACGCACGCACGCACGCACGCACGCACAGGACAATTGAGATTTAAGTTTCATACCAACCACACCAATATGAACCAAAACTGCTGGTGCACCTGAAGACGCCCACACAGTGGTGATGTGACTGACCTGACCAAACAGGGAGTCAAAGCACATAAAGAAGAAGTCATTATAGCACATTCACTCTGTGCAGATGCATCCGCGATCAATTCATCACTTTGAGACAATAATCCCCTTAACCTTGTTGACATATTATATGACAGTTTTAGTTAAATAATGGGAACAAGCGGCAGAACAACTATATGGAAGGGTACATGTGGTATGTGTGTGTGTGTGGCTGCTGAACTGATCAAAAACACAACAAAGCTTCCCGTTTTCAAAAATGCTTGACACTCTGGAGAGTAAAATTCACATTGATTAAAAGACACTCTGGAGGTGTTGTGGTGAGTGGAGCGCCTCCTCTGCAGGAATGAAAGTTCCCCCTCAGCGGAGAGCCAACCCTCTGCTGACAAGAAGGGAGGGCAGAAAGTCAGAGTCAGAGTCAGCCACCGCCTCGGCTCTGGTTCCATTTCAGCTGGCCACAGTTCTGTTGGGGTGGTAGCAGGGGGGGTTGACTTGAAGGTGAAGAGAGAGAGGGGGGGGAATGTAGTCACAGCTCGTAGTCAAACTTGTACTCGTTAGCCAGGTAGATCCTGCGGAAGATGAGTGCGGCCAGGGCCAGAGTGAGCACCACGATGAGGACGACTGAGCCTGCGTTGCTTTCATCATGGGGCTGGCGAGGAGCGGGGGCGAAGAGCGGCCTGCTGGCTGGTTCTCTGGCATCTCTCTGGACCTGCTGGCTGTGCTGCTGGGCTCGACGCTGCCGAGGGCTGAGAGGGCGCCCGGTGCTGGGGGCTGCAGGGGGACGAGGTCCCTCTATCCCTGTGGCTGGAGACTCCTCTGCCTGTGGAGGCATTGAGGCAAAACTAAACATTAGAGGAGAAACACTTACTCAATGAAATCGATTTAGCCAACTGGATCTGGCTGCATGGTGTTTGGGTTGTGCTGCAGCTCAGTCACGGCTCCATTAAGGTTCTAAAGTACCCTGGAAACATCAAGGAGCATCGGTTCTTCAGCAGATGTGTGTGTGTATATACTGTGTATATATATATATATATATATATATATACAGTATATATATGTACATGCTGTCTTCACTAGGCTGGCATTTTTCTCTAGAGCTTTCACTAAACAATGACAGTGAGGGTCGGGGGCTGTATGGCAGAACATTTTAAATAACCTGTTGTTGCCTCCTGTGATCGCTCATTTTGAATGTTAATCCAGCCAATCGCACAGTACAGCTGTTGTCATTAAACTATATTTACTGTGCATTATTATACTGTGTTGATTCTATCAGACCACGTCGTCCTTATAAAATAATGATGTGATGATCAGCAGCTAACAGCTACAGTATGTAATGACTGAGATTTAAAGGTAGTATTCATGACCGACAATCAAATCACTCATCACTAATTGGTACTCATTCCATTGTCTGACAACAGAAATGAAAGATATGTAAATGAGACCAATGAAATTGCGATTTTGGCTGCATTAAAACCCACCGGAGATGCTTTCCTTTTATGCAAAAAAAAAAAAAAAAAGTATTCATAGAAATAATAGATAATTTGTGAGTTTCCTGGATCAGCACATTAAAACCTCCTCCCATATTCAGCATAAATACTTCAGAGTTAGAGTTAGTTAAAGATAACATTATGATGCTCCTGTTCATTAAAAGTGACCAGTGGTGAGGGAATGAGTCCTCTGTGGAGGACAGGAGGCTGTGAGGGGGGTGAATAACCAGTGGGCAGTGCTGACAGAATCTGCTTTCACACAGAAAAACTTACATTTCACCCAATTAAAGACCGACTGGAGGGAGCATGCTGAAACTGGGCAGAGACAGTAAACAGTTCAAAGTTATCCGACATCCCTCTGTACTCAGGGAACAGCAGCAAGGCCATGTGGCAGACTGCCGCACACACTTTAACACTTGTCCCTCCAACTTCAGCAGCAGATGGTTGAGTCCCACTGTATTTTTGACTTGGCCCTCCTGACCTTATCTAAACTCAAACACTAATCTAAGTTGACCCTCCTCTCTGCTCCTTCAGAATGGGTCTGTGTGAAGCAGCTGGCGCCAAAATCAATCCTCTTAGGCAACAAAGCTTGTCCATATCATCTGAAGTGGTGAAAAGAAGCCACAGAACCACAGGCTTCAAGCTACCATAGCACATCCACTATGATGTTTAGAGAAAGTGCCGCCATCGAGCTGCCCGATTTCACAAAACTACAGTAATTCAGTGCAACCAATACAGCTGGAATGGTGCTGCTCCAAACTCATCATGCAGAATCATTTCCTTCCGTACATATTCAAAATGCTTTTGGAGCTCAGTGGGATGTCAGCAGGGGATGACGTGTGCCACCAATTAAAAGGAACAATGTGAAAGATGCGTAATTGACTGCATCCAGACAGCAGCATATAATGCTTTTGATTGTACACTGTGGAGCTTCAGAACACCCGCGGCTCTATCCAACACTTTGGAGCTTAAATGGATTGAAAAACAAAGCACGGAATGCCGAAGACAGGTCAGGTTTTTAATTATTGCAAACGTCAGGAGGAGGAATTAGCAAAGCCTAAATAATCCTTAGTATCAACTATGCTGCATGTCAGTGAGTGAGATTTATAGTTCTGTGGTACATTCTTCATTAAGGCTTGGGCGATGTAATACATCACAAGTGTCAGGTTTTATTGTCGGTCCCACAAAGTCAAAAGTCAGTGGCTTCTTTCTACAGCAAGCTTTCACACAGGCAAAGATCCAGTAGGCGATTTGGGGGGGCGGGATAAAAATGCATGCTCCTTGTTAACCTGACACCCCCCCCCCCCCACCTCCATCCCCTAGTAGCAGAGAGAGTGCAGGGACAGAGGGGTTGTTTAGTTAAATATGTTAGTCTTGTCTGCCTGATGTTTGTGCAAGTTAGAATCTACGGCCCCGACCACGACTCTGAAATATCAACTGTGCTGTGTATTGATAAATCCATGGTGCTGACTGTGGTGCAGACGGATTTGAAATAGCGATTTTTTTGTCCGAGTCTCGCCGTTCTGTCAGTTTCGTCTTGAATCTATAATATTATCTAAACTATATAGCTAAATATAGAACCAAAAGAGTCGTTCCTGGGCCGGTTTGTCGTGGGTTAACGAAACGAACCGGATCCTTTCTCCCTGTTGAAAAAGAACAAATCGCCTACTGGGTAGAGGAAAACATCGTCTCCACAAGCGGGATCCTCAAAAGACGAGAGAGAAATGGAGATATGCAAGACATGTCCTATTTCTAGTACGGTGCACAACACTCCATCAGTTGTTCCTAAACTTTGTAACGTCCCCCTTCGGAAGCCCAAAAAAGAAATTCACACACCAAGTATGAACATTGACTGAATACTGAAGAAACGAGTCACAAAAGGAGGGCAAAGAGAATTTCATTGATTAGCCATCCTCTGGAACAGTGGTTCCGTTAACTGTTGTAGACTAAGGCAGGCCTGCCAATATAACACGTTTATAGTATGTACACAGATGATTGATCTGTTTTTACAATTTTACATTTAATATTATTGTACTATATTATTGGAACACTGCTACGCCTCACGACAGTGTCACCATTATGTTGGTGTTCTGGATTGAGTAAGTCTGGTTATTAACAGTATTAACCACAATTATTATTAATAAAACTATTAATATTCATAGAATCATAAATATGGGTTGATAATAACTGGCAGTACAATAAAGTAGGTGCATTAGCTCAAAAGAACATTAAAATAGCTGTCATAATAATTAATAATTATTTTGATAATTATTTATTCCTATTTAATATATGACTTAATTTACACCAAGTCACCTCTAGGGGCACCAACTTTGAAACAAAGTAAAACAATAGCCAGTTACAGTAGTCTCATAAAATGTAATACACAATGAATAATGAAATCTGATTAATAATTCAATTAATAACTATAAACATAATGACCATATCATGACACATGATCCACAAAATTCACTATTAATGCTAATTGTTGATATCGCAATAGAAAATGACAAAAAACTTGATAGAGGATTTTACTTCCAGTGGGAGTGGGCAATATGGAGCAATATTGATCCATATAGATTTATATGGATCAATATGGATCCATATGGATCAGGCTCTTCTGATATACTCACAGGGAACTGACGCATGTGTTTGAGGAGCCCCACATGCTTCCACGTACTTGTACTGTCCGTCATGTTTCTTTCTGAGTGCATCTTGTTAACCTGAACCCTTCCAGCATCAGAACACAGACTTTACATTAACATTGGCTCCTTTCATGCAATCATTGCAATGCAATTCAGCAGTGGTGATAGTAGTTACAATAATTTAATTTAAGTTTCACTCCACAGTCTTCCTTTGATTCCCCTACAATGGACGCTGCAACAGTGTCTGATTTCTAAGAAATGGAACCTTGTTGTTCTGCATGTTTTAATCTACAAATATATACCTCAAAGGATAATTCCAGTTAAAGGAATCATTTCTATTAGTTATGAAAACAGTTTACACACAAAGGACAACATAATGAGATGTGGATACATAGTGACAAAGTTACAAAAAAGAAGTCAAACATAAACATGTAAACAGATAATCCACATAACCTAAAGTGTTGTTATCGCCACGAGGGCTGTAGGAAGATCATGCGTTCGGTTGTGCGTCATCACCTTTATATTTTTGATATGCCGGAGATGTGCACTTTCCTAGTATTTGGAGGTAAAACTGACCTTCCCACTTTAGTAATACAGTTTCAATCATTTTACCATTTGCCTTCATTTCATATTAGATTGGGCTAACTTTCAGTTACATGCTTGAGATGATTATTCCATCAGAGTGGACACTTCAGAGGACATACTCAACAACAATATAACCGGGACAAAAATGTATAATAACAATGATATCCAAGTTGATTTTCATAGAATACTGTTATGAACGGAAACCAAAAGCTTTTTGGAGGACAATGAAGCAATCTAATCACAGTATGCTTCATGAAAAGACTGCCAGTAAAGTCAAATGTGTAGTTGATTGGCTAAAACATGTAAAACCATGGGGATGGTGTGCTCCGCAGATAGTGGGCTGGCTGCAGGCAGGTGATGTGTGGTCAGTGGAACACCTACCTCCTCAGCCTGAGAGCCTTCAGAAGCTTCCTGGCCTGCAGACGTGGAGGTGTCTCCCTGGGGGAGTGGGGAAGGCTCGCTTTCTGCACCTCCGCTCTCACTCGCCTGTCTTGATAAACTGGACTCTGCCTGCATTAACACACAGGACACTACAGTCACAGCATGACCTCAAATGTATATCGTCATAAAGTGTCAGATTTACTTTTAAACCTTAAATATAACAATACTTTAAATAGGTTTCATATTTATTTGAACACTTAATGAGTTTAGTAATGTCACTTGAAACAATTATTAACATTGTGATACGAGTATATTTAAATGAGCTTCATAATGGTTTATTGTCCAGCCCTAACGCAAATGAGACTCGGGCAACAGCCAGCGTTTGTACCTTGAAGTTGATTTGCTGAGCCAGCTCTTTAGCCTTGTCGTCCTCTGCGCTGGGGTTGCTGTTGGGGGTCAGTGCCAGGAGGGCAGAGCGCATGGAGCAACCACACGCCTCACAGCAGAAGTCCTGGGATCTGCAGGAGAACAGATGATACATGGTGAGGTCGTCCTGCTCTTATTCTTATGTAGGTGATATGTCTGTGTGGACAATTGAAAAAGAAATTCACAGTTTCTCATTAATTACCTATTTACTTACTGTGGCGGCTATAGTCTAACTTGCCTTGCCAGTTTCAAAATTAACCAAAATGTTCTCCTCGGCAGTGCCGTTATGCGGCACAACCGGTACAAGGTCGCCTTGAAAAAGGCCCAGCTGCCCGGGGTGAAGGCTCACAGCGGCCCAACAGGGAACAGGGGCATGACTGTCCTCGGTGCATCAGCTGTCTGTGGCGAAAGTCTTTAGGAATTGGAAATGTGTTTATCCATTCTATACAAGCAATGTGTTTATGATTAAATTGTTTAACAAGCACAAAATGATTAACCAGCAATTATTTACAAGAGCACAAGATTGCTCTCTTTTAACTCTAACATTTTAAATAAACATTTTTCAAATAAAACAAATAAACCACCAGACAGGGTCCAAGGTACACCCACCAGTCTCACCACAGTCTCCCACACCTGTGGGAAACACTGAAGTTGTATTTTGTGGAGTGCCTTGAGTTACAGTGCATGCCATATTTCTGCAACGTCCCAGGTTCAGTTCCGGTCTTGCGACCTTTGTTACATGTCATATCCTTCTCCCTTTCTCTTCCCCATTTCTTTGTCAAATAAAGGAAAAAATTCCTCCAAAAAATCTTAAAAAGAGGAAGAAATTGATTATTGTTCAAATAAAAATGTTTTTATATATACATTTGATTGTCTTAATTGATTATGCACTAATTTTGGTTTGTCAGTTGGTAAAGTTTCCTGTTTGACAGCAAGGGGCAGAAGCTCCTCAAGGGGAGTTTATAGTTAGAGTGAGAGTTCAGGGGTCGACCTGCTGGAAGCTTGCTTCTAGGCGCCCAACAGCAGTGAGCCCAGCCTAACTAACTTTTTTAATTTCCTTGTGTATTTTTGAAAAGTTTTTCGCTTGTTTTTGGATGTAGTTTTGTTTCTACAACCTCACCAAAACCAGCATGAACTGCTCTCCGTGTGTTCTCCTTCCACATGTCAAAGATTCAGAGACCTTCTGTTCCTTGTGACAGTATCAGGCCATTTGATGAATAACCAGGTCCCTCCTTCATAAATGTAAATATTACTGCATGGTAGTGGTTCGGTAACAAAATAAATGACCTGTGGATTATGAACCAGCCCAACATCGATGTTCTGGCTCACTTTTTACAGTACACCAGGTTTACCTGCCAAGTTGACTGAAAATTAATCTGCCAAGACTTTTTAGCAAGCAGCTTGCACAACAACGACATTTTTCACTGATATACGTCACGCTACCTGTATGCAACGGCTCATGCTTGTAATTGATCATGAAGTGTGATTAGATTTGAAATACATCCAGAGTACGGATCAACACTGATGTAATGCATTGGCTGCAACACCTTATCTTAAATACTTAAAGTCACAGCTACATGCTTTAAGGAAAATCCTGGTGTTTTTCCAACCTTTGTCTTAATAAATGAGTCCATTCTGTCTATGGGTCATGCTACCTTTTCTCTCACAACCTCTGTTGCAGAGATTTGGGAACACGACTCCAACATACTTGACATACAACAACCTGTACCACTTAGTCAATGTAGCTAAGTAGGAAGATGACGCCCTCATTCCTAATCCCATTGACAGTACTAAGCTCTGATTGGTCGATGGTTTCTCTAACTGGTGGAAAAGAAGCAAGTGAGCACAACATCAGATCTATTTGTTAAACCCAATGTTAACCTTACCCTTCTAACCCTAAAGTCAAGTCCAAGTTGTCAAACAGATGGTCCAAAATGTCCTCACCGTTGCGATGTTAACTTGAACAAACACACAGAGAATTATTGTGGAGCAATGTACCAGCTAGTTACTCAACAGCGCGTTTGATACGGAGCCACAGGTCAGATTTGTTGGCTGATGGAGTGTGCCCTGGTCAACACAAACAAAGAAAGAGAAACCACACATACAACTCTGCATTAGTCAGTCAATTAAAAGTTACATTTCACTAAGTCAACAGCCTGAGCGGTGGGTGGCACATTGTTTTATCTGCAAAAGAAAAATGTACAGTCATCTGGTGCAATGGTAATTTGCACCAGGATTACGAAGTTTTACAGATTTTTAGACTGAGCAGCTGCCCACACTTTACAGGGCTGTGTATGAATCCTGTCAACACATCTGGCACAAAACCCAACTTCAAAAGCTGTGTGCATCTGTGTGTTAGTATTAAAATTGTGTTTATGGAATAGGCTGTCTGTTTGTATCGTTGGCTGCCTCACAGTGCATTCTCAGCTGACACGTTTGGCTTTACCTTCCCCACCTGTGGTACATTCACATGCCAGGTCCCTGTTGAGAGTTTGTTGTGCACACCCCATGTCAGTCCTGGCAGCGGGGTTCAGTGCAATATTGCTAAGAGAAGGATCAACACAGCCTCTTAATGCAGTGATGTGGGAAAAAAAAGATTAAATGCAACACATTAAAAGAGGTTTCTGTAGATTTTTCTTAGAAAAGCTAATCGTCCCTTGCATCAGCAGGATGTTACAGCTGTGTAGAGGAGAGAGGAATCATGCTCTGAGGAACACCACATCATCACCGTGGCACTCAGGCTAAAGGTGGAACGGATAGATTTGGATGCATAATGGTATCGAATGATCCAAATCAGGGTCTTCCTCTGGAGCCAAACTGAAATTGAATTCTATCCGAGTGAAGTTGAGATGTAGCTGGGGAAGACGCTGGGATTATTAGGCATCAGACATTTTTCAAGCCATGGCAAATGTTCTCTTACGCCTCCAGTCATCATGTCACTGGACTATGACACCACAGGCAGTCTATGTCTCCAAAAGCAGGCGCCATGCAGACAAGCACCGTGGTTGGTTGATGGTTGCTCACAATAATGACTGTTTGAATCCTATAAAGGCATAAGGCCTGATCATCGAGAACACATCTGAGCTTAAGAAAAAATTGCCAAAACAGGAGATTTGGTTCGTAAATTCTGAGAGGCATACCGAGAGGACAGCAGCATGTTTGAGATGTTGGTTTAAGCATTGGTCCAGAAGTGTTCTTGCAATTTCACTTCACATTTGGTAACATCTAGTGGCGGGAAGGTTTTAAGGCTTTGTATGCTTCAAACAAAGTGCTTGTCTAGGGGTCTAACAGGATCTGAAACTCCCTTTCCAATGGTGGAACCAGGAGGGGGCTGTGTCTGTCGTTTGTAAATGACGGACATTTCCATAAGAATTCTGATGCGTTCTGTGTACAACCAAGTGCAACACCATAAATACTTTCAAAGAGAAGCTGTCTGAAAGTGTGCGCTGGTGATCCATTGAGTTAACATCACCACGATACGCTAAACACAGAGTTCTTAGAGAGAGACAGCAGGTCACAGCCAGAAGAGTTTATTGAGGCTTTCCGCTCCCGCCTTTGAGAGCGGCCATTTAGGCCATTTTGGCCTTTGGAAGTGGTAGAACAACATTGCACACCACCACTGTTTGTTTAAAGCATACAGAGTCTTTCAAGCCATGTTCACACACATTGCATTTTAATGCGGTGCCCATTTGTACATGTGAAGAATTATTTAGATTAAGCAACATACAGAAAACTAAATATATTTCCCAGAATGTTGGGTCACACACACTTTCTACTAGAGACAAAACTGAACAAACTTCTATGAAAGAAATGAGTGTGAAAATTAATTATTATATTATTATATAATTTATATTATTATAAATTAGAAACTTAAAGGGAGAAAACATACAGGAGTACGCTTTCTTGCATTTTGCCCAGTTTCACCCACAATTTACTTGTTGAGATGTCATGTGTGTTGTGAAAATTGTCTATGACCAGACAAGTATTTACACAATTTGAGGGGCGTAGAAAATGTTGGCCCCGGGGTAGAAGAAAATGTCTACTGCACTGTACGGTAAAATAATTCAACAACTAAGTCGGTGGGAGTGTGCACAACATATTAGAAACACCTTTCCATTTAGTATGAATATTATAAACCTTATAAAAAAAAAGGAAGAGACAGCTTGCTGTCAACTGATTTACCCTGAGATTGCCAACCACGCACTGTGTTCTTCCTATCTATCACAATAACACTGTGATTGTGAAGAGAACTCAGAGAGATCCACAAAAGACAAGATGGAGGTGTTGACTTGCAAAAGCAAAGACATGAGCTCACTGACTAACAGTGTTAACTAACATTAACTTGATTACTTGAATTGTATTCAGAAATGCCTAACTTTTGGACAAGCTCTAGTTTGGTATGAAATAATATGCATCACAAAATATAAAAACATAAAAAAACATACACAGTTCCTGAATACTTTGTCTAATACTGTAAGGCAGTTAGGCCACTATATCCTTACACTGTAAATTACTATTAACAATTAATATCACAAAAAGCAATGACGGCATGTCACCTCTATATGAAATGTGCACTCAGGTGTCAGAACTGACTGACATTTTTCATATTCATCTCCGAGACTTCTGAACCCCCCAGAGGACCCCCCCACCCCCATGTTTGCCCTGCGACATGACAAGCTGTCCAACATCTTTGGCAGTTTACTTGTCAGTCACAAAACTCGGCAAACTCTGAAAACATCCTGCTGTGCAGTGGCCCTTTTCTGGCTCTCAAAATCACCATGGGAACAGAAACAGAAGACGAGAAACCAAAGAAAAAAGTGCTTCTTCAGCCTTACACAGAGTGTAAAAATGGTTTTCCATCAGGGAAATAAGCAACCATGTATTTATAGCATAGCGCGTCTTCCTGTTTATCTCATCTCCATGTGATAATGAAACGGCCGCCTGATCAAGACCCCCGTCACATCTGCTAATAGAAGAGCGGCTTGAGCTGGATCCTCTCCTTCTCCGGCTTTGTACCGTGTCCTCCGAGGGGAATGCGGTGTAAAATGAAGAGCAACTTGCCCACTCCTGCTCCCTCCAGAGTCTGGGTATTTTGGCGATAATGAATTCCTTCATCTTCCAAAACCAGGACTGTATTGGGCGCATCCTTCCCCTTTGTGACTAGTTATTATTGTGAGGCACGTCCACCGAGGCTCAGGTGCTGATTGTATTACATACTTGTGTGGCGTTTGTTGTGTTAATGCTATCTAACCAGCATCATGCATGTAATGTTGGCATTGACCATATCCATGACTTGTGTGTTTGCCAATCCAGCATGCAAGATCATATTATCTATACCAGGGGTCCCCAACCACCGAGCCACGGACCAGTACCGGGCCGCACAGAAAGAATAAAACGTTTGTTTTTGTGTTGGTAATATTTATGTATTATATTATATATATAACAATGTAATAATAATATAAATAAAGTGCATAATATAAAATGGAATAATTACATTTATATTATATATGTAATAATTCAATGATATGTTTTGCACTTGTGTGTTTTGCCTGTTATGCCTGCACCCTCGGTCCGTAGAAAAATGGTCTCACATGAAACCGGTCCGTGGTGCAGAAAGGTTGGGGACCGCTGATCTATACGATGCACTCTGCTGTTCCACACAACTCACCTCATCATCATCATTCTCTATGCATAGCAGTGCACGCACAACACATGCTCTGCAGAGAGTACACAATGGAAAGATTTTCATCTCGCAAATCTTACTTTTTGGCAAGGGCCTTCCTCTCCTCTGGAGTATAATCAAGTGATCCTATTGCTCCCTCTCCTTTTGTTGGCATGAATCCGATGATAGCTATTAGGGCGGTTCGGACTGGAGGAGGAACAGAAAACAAAGGAAAAAAAACAGAGGAGATGAGAAACATTCAAACTCAGAGCACGTTCAACATTCCTGGGTAAAACAGAGAAGGTTAAATTACACAAGGCTGCACGTGTCGTCGTGTTCGCTGCCTGGGTTACATAAGTGGGAATCATGCTTTGTTTTTCCGAGCGTAAGCCTGGATTTACCCTGGCCTATGTGAGGACATCCACCTAGTGTCTGTGCTCACACATTCTCCAGCTGGCACAGGACAAGTTTGACAATATGGTGAAGGCCAAAGGTTTGTTTGCGTCTATGTTATGACTGGCTGTGTTTCGTCTGTGCAGCAGTCTATCCAACACACTGAATGAAGCATCTGGAAGCCTATTATATCGGACTGTCTTAGAAAGATAAGCAGACTTCAAAAAGGTTTTCCACGTTTGAATTTATGATAATAACTACCAAACATTGCCAACATTACATGTTATGCATACTAGTATTCTGGTTTTGAGTGATACGGCCCTTTTACACACGACACCATTTTCTTTTGCTGAATTATTTTTGCATGTTATTTGATGACATATCATTGAATACACATAATCACATACAAGGCGACTTTTTCTTTGCTAAAATGCAGCATTCACTTTATTTGCCACGTGGTGGATTTTTTCCCACTTTCTTCCTGTATTACTGTAGTTTCAGCAACTCACAAGTGATGTCCCACATAGCAACAACTTCATGGCACTGGCTCCCTGTCCCCCAACGCATCCATTTTAAAATCCTCCTCCTCACCCACAAAGCCCTCTACAACCATCCCCCCCACTCACCCCCCCCTACCTCACTGACCTGCGTCATTACCACACCCCCTCCCGCACCCTCCACTCCCCCGACACCAACCCCCTGTCCCAGCCACAAAGGACCAAGCACCGGCCCTGGGGTGACAGAGCCTTCTCCATCGCTGCCCCCTCCCTCTGTAACTCATCCGTGACTGTACCGATCTCTCCATGTTCAAATCCCAAATCAAAACTCACCTATTCAGATCTGCTTTTAATGTGTACATTATTTTTATGCATTTAAAAATGTTGTTGTCTTGTTTTATAATGTATTTATCAATAATATGCATCTGTAGAGCATCTTTGAGTACCTTTTAAAAGCGCTCGATAAATAAAATGTATTATTATTATTAACGTACAATAAAAATAATTTGTGGATAAAAAAAACTGCACCTAATTATTATATTTCCGTGGCAGTCGATTTTTTTGCATTTTTTATTTTTTATCATTTTTGGGATGTGACATTTACGTGGAACTGGTTATTTAGCTTCCTGTAGACTTCAAACAGTATACACGTTTCTGATAGTTCTTGTTTTTTTCCTGTTTGTAGGGTTCGGGTAATGTGACTGATGGAAAGGCAGCACCTGCCCCCGTGACAGTGATCAGAATCCTGAATGAGGCGTTTACATGCAACATTATCGGAATACCTCAGGTAGCATATTCGGGTTTCTCAAAACTGGGATAAGAGGTCATCCATGTTTCTGAATCCATGATATGATGTTTATATTCACAAACACACCCTAAAAACCTGATGATAACCTCCTGGTTATGTTTCTGATGTCCATGTAAGAGCACTCATCAGCAGCCATCACCGTGAGCTCCTTTTAGCTGTTACAGATCATCATTTCTGCATTTTGGTAACTTACAAATATAATGGAATGACCTCATTAGATTCCATATGAGATCATGTAGGGACTTTAAAACTGTTGCAATGACACATGGACATAATATGGCATCATTTGAAATACATTATGGAGCATCTGAATTTGTTCATTTTTATTACAATTAAGGTGTTGTATAGCTAACAATTATTTCACGTAAAATACTGATCACTTATAAAACTATAGCCTCTCCACCACCAATCTGTATCTGCTGCCCCCCCCTGCTAAATAACCCTCTGCTTTGTGAAGACAGGAGTTATTAGACACACTTTCCCTTTTAAAACGTTGCTGATCTACACTCCTTGAGATGAAAACTCATTACATAAATCAGACTCTGTGTCATTTGAATTAAGTAACCAGAAAAATCAAAGTAAGAGCAGAAAGTTAGTCATTTTGTTTTTTAACTCTTTAATTAACACAAGAAGAAGCAGCAGCACATTATACTTTAGTCTTTTAAGCTCTTCTTAGGTTCTGAAAAAGATGAAGGGTCTGTGTATGTATAACATATACTCACTACTCCTCCTATGTGAATATAACTAAAACATGCATGCCACAACTTATTGTGGACTGGGCATTAAAATATTGCAGCTCTAATAGTTAAATATTATTATATTACAATAGATTGTAATTAATATCAAATACAAACAGTATTAACTGCAAAAAGACCAGGAAAACAGCTTGAGAAAAACATATATATATATATATATACATATCTTAATATATAAATAAATCAAAAATAAATAGTAATATGTAAAATATGGAGGTGTAAATCTTCTCCAAAGTCAAAGGGAATATTTGAATTACTTTGCCATATTTGAGTAAATATGTAGACGTTTGCATATGAACTAAAGCAGCAGCCAACAGTAGTGAGCGTAACCCTGGAATCACTGCAGCTGGACGGGCTGTGAGGTGCAGCGCTGAAGTGCAAATATCCAGCCAGGCTTCCGTCGGCCATTCCAAGAAGGATGAGACAACTTTTTACAAAACACTTTAAGAACCTAACAGGAGAAGTCCAATCTCTAAGGTATGGCCAGCCATATGACCTGCAGTATGTTGGTCAAAAGAGGTTTAGTGTCTTTGATTTAATTCTGTTATTTTTAGTAGGGTAAATTGTTACCCCTGAATAAATGCTACAAAGTAATATAAAAAAGCAGAACTCGGCAAAGAAGTAGGGAAGTAAAATGAGTTCTCAGGAAAAATAAATGATCAGTTTTGAGTCTGGAAGTACTAACATATGCCCTCCTGCCAATGAAAAGGTTTACCATCAGGTTCTCAAAAGAATATTGATTTTTTTTAACTACACTAAGGATATAAGGTAAATCCCAGAAAAAACTACAGAAATAAACTAGAACCCCGAAATCTGAGCTAAATAATCATCGGCAGCAAAAGATCATGATTCGTATTGGTTTGATGGTTTGGTGACTGCTTTTTGTTTTTTTTCACATTTACACATTAAACACCTTTTATTTAATAAATGTATAATTTCATATATTAGTAAGAAGCCTCTCTTTTTCTGATCAGCTCCTGGTTTAATTTGCTGTTTATACTGTCAATATAAACTCAACACTTCTTCTATGTTTGCTGGTTGTCTTCATAAATTCATCATAATGTACATTCCCACAACACTAATTCAATCAGTACAACAGCAAAGTCTACTCCCCACATGCTGTGAACCTACATCACCTTTATTTGTTTGTGCTGGCCACACCTCCCACTAGTATTTGAGACCATGTTATTATCAGAATGCCGGCTTTTATTAGAGAATTAAGGTCATGGGATATATGATAATAATGGACAGCAGTCATTCAATATTGCTCTTCAGAACACAGTAAAATATCCGTGCATGTACTGCAACACAAGGACAGAACATCAAAAGTTTTCCATACTTTTGCTAGAAAATTCTGTGATTGACAACATTTTCAAGCTCTACAAATTACAAGACCTATTCTTAATACTTTTCCAGAATCCAGACTACACTAAAACAGTGACTTTTAGTTGGAGAAAGAACTACAGCAATTAGAGAAACTTGGGGCAGTTGCTACACGTGGATAACTTGTGACTTGTCTGTGAGCCGCATGTACCTAATTGCCCCTTGGGGGATTAATATTGTGGTTTTGAATTTGAATTAAATTACATTTGAGAAAACTTACTGCTCCAAGAGGGCTGCCAGGTCTCTGGATGGTGGCCAGAGATGCTCAGACAAATTTTCTTCCCAACTTCAAATCTTCCATTTGGCTAGGAGGGAAGGCAATCAAAAGAAGTTGGAGGTGAGTATGTGGTTGGAGGTAAATTAATAAAACATACATTCTCAGAGTAGGACAAAATGTTATGACATGCAGACAGACATGGAAGTTTAACACAGTTGAGAATGTGGAACAAGGAACATGCAGGCAGCTATTCTGCTAAAGTAAGAGTTTTCAAACAATGAATGCAAACTGAAAAAGAAACATTATAAAAAAGGAGCAAAAGTAGCCAAGTAGCTGGACACAATGAAAACGTAGTCTGGCTTTTATCTGCCTGTCATTAGTGCAGGTGTCATACGACATAATAAGACAGTCTTATACTCTCACAAAATCAGTGAAATTCCCTCTGACAGTGTGATGACAGCCCAGGCTTTGATCTGACAACTGTCACTACGTATGATGCAACCAGAAAAGGCTGAAGGTTAAATGACATGCTGTCCAATTTGCACTCCTTGATCATCTGATCTGACATCTTCCTGTTTCGTTTCAGCTGGAGAATAATAGTCTGTGATTGAGAGGTGGCCTTCGTCAGCGCCTTACCGTGAGGAGGATGATGCTGGGGGGCTTCATGGGATACTCTGGGGGAAGCACAATCCTACCGTGGTAAACCCCACCATCAAAATCAGAATCTGGGGGCCCGCGTACGGAGAAGTGCCATTCGAAGAGGTTATCCTGCAAAAAGAGAGAAATGTCACATACAATTGACATGTTCATTAGGAGACACCAAACTTGTGAGTTCTCATGTCTGTCTGAACAACACTGACAGTGACGTGTTCTGTGGAATGTTCACCCCACAGCTGTTTTTTTTGTATGAATATATTGTTATTCTAATTGGGCAGTATCTAACTAATAAAGAAAGAAAAATTCTATTTCTATGAAAACTTCACTATGTCTTAAATTTTGAATCTTTCTAATTTAACCCCCCCCCCGTTTTCTCTACCTTTATTTAAAGGCTTTTGGCTTGACACTCTCTACATATCTATGCTGTTATTTTCAGGATAAGGTTCAAGGATCATTTATTGTCATTCTACAACACAGGGTGGCAAAATTAAATGCAAGTTGTAGTCCCTTTATGCTACACAGTAAACAAAAAAAAATATATATATTTTTTAGGATGGAGAACAGAGGATGAGCCTGAAGAAAGATAGTGCTCGGTAGTCTGTTGTTACGACAGAGGATACTTCTGTATCGCTTGACAGACAGCTGCAGGGAGAACAACCTGTTGCTGGGGGGGCCCTCCGGTATTGACCCTGAAGTGGAGGAGATGTGGCCGCCAATCAGAACTGCCGGGGGAATGTTTGTGAGGAAGTCCAATATCCAGTTGCAGAGTGCCCAAGCCCAGAGTGCTAAGTTTAGCAATACATTTAATTGGGGAGATTGTATTGAATGCTGTTCCGAAATCAACAAACAGCATTCTGTTGTAGGTGTTATTGTTTTCCAGATGTGTGAGGGCTGAGTGGAGGGCAGTGGAGATGGCATCCTATGTGGATCTGTCGACTCTGTGTGCAAACCGGTGAGGAGCCAGGCTGATTGGAATGTGTTTTTGATTTGCTGGAGAGCCAGTTTCTCAATACACTTCATCGGAATGGGTGCGAGTGCCGCAGGGTGGTAGTTGTTTTGATTAGACACTGCAGACGTTAGGTACACGGAAGATAGTGGCTTTCTTGAAGCAGGTGGGAACACTTTCTTGTGACAATGATTTAGGAACTAGGCAGGATTCTTCTCACATCCGCTGTTGATCCTGACAGTGGCCGGTCCTCTGGAGGCAGGGAGCAGCTAAGCAGCTAACTCTTTGTTGAGGATATCAAAGTGAGCATAAAAAGTTCTCAGCTCATCTGAGAACGTGGCCTCACACTGCTCTTGTAGCCTGTGATATTTAGTCCATCATTTTTTAAAAACTCTTTGCATCTACACAGTTCATGTGAATGACCTGGTTGGTACTAAAATCAGTTTTTAGCGCTTGCAGTTTCGGTATGTACAGTATGTGTTTTTTTTCTTCTTCTAGTGTTCAGATTTGACTGAGTTATTACTCTAAGAAGAGGGGTCACTTGGGTTCAAAAAGGAATGTTTCCCTTTATTGGGAACAATTTGAGATATGTAAATAGTAGGAGCTTCACTACTGCTGCCAGATTACTTGAACCACTTTATTTAGAGGTAAAACTGAATGTGGCACACCCAAATTGTTGGTAACAACCCTCTGCTTCTGTTTCTTGTCATCTCGCAGCTTGACTACTACAACTCCCTTCTGGCTGGACTGCCTACATGTGCCATCCGACCTCTACAGCTCACCCAGAATGCAGCAGCCTGACTGGTCTTTAACCTCCCCAAGTTCTCCCACACTTCACCTCTCCTCCACTCCCTTCACTGGTTACCAGTGACTGCCCGAATCTGCTTCAGGACTCTGGTGCTGGCCGACCTTGCTGTGAATGGATCAGGCCCTTCCTACATCCAAACCACACACCCATCGACCAATCAAACTCCCTCAATGCGAGTGGGACTCAGATACCCCTCAAATATCCGATGCCATCATGGCTCCAAAATGGTGGAACGAGCTCCACATTGACATCAGGTCAGCAGAAGGTCTTCACACCTTCTGTTGCAAACTGAAAACCCACCTGTTTCGACTCCACCTCGACCAATAAAATAAAAACTAAAACGTATTTTTCAGTATGTAGGACTAAATTGGCTGGCTTATTTGAAGCTAATGGTTAGATTTTTATTCTATTGTTTATGTATGATGCACTTACATTAATTTGGCTTATTTGAAGCTATTGTTCTGCACTTAAAATGATTTCACTTATTTAAAGCTAATGTACTTGCAAGATTCTTGCTGTTCGGAGTTGTATCCTCATGATTGTTTGGACTTATTGTAAGTCGCTTTGGACAAAAGCATCAGCTAAATGAAATGTAATGTAATGATGAATACGGTGTTATTATGGTAAACTTACTTCCAGTGGCTGGGCATGGTAGTGCTCTGTAGGATCCCTCAGTTCAGCAGCCTCTTTCATCAGCCTCTTAACCGCTGGTTATTTAATGGAAACAAAGACACAAGAAAACTGAGGTTAACGCCTTCATGGTAAAACAGGGTTCATATCTTCTTCATTACCATTACAGCTTACATGTTCAGTGTCCACCCCAAAGACTTGTGTGTGATACCTACATTATAGGGCCCTATGATTTGCACAATGCAGAAAACACGCACGAAATCATGGAATGTGATTTGAAAAAAATGGAATCAACTGTAAAACGCGGAATATTGTGAAATTTGTCAAAATGTGGATGCAATTTATAAAAATCAGGATTTTCCCTACCATTATAAATGTTTTTATTTTATTCATCCACCACATGATTAGAAAC
This sequence comes from Bovichtus diacanthus, assembly GCA_943590825.1. NCBI lineage: Eukaryota > Metazoa > Chordata > Actinopteri > Perciformes > Bovichtidae > Bovichtus > Bovichtus diacanthus. The sequence continues at coordinate 2,088,632 of CALSBV010012138.1, forward strand.
TCTTTGTGATGAAAGTATTTGCTTAAATCATAAAACACCAAATTCATAAAAGTTAAAAAGGAAAACATAGAATTTTGGAGGGAAAACGGAATCTTGAAAAGATTTAGTGGGATTTCTTAGGGCCTTACATACACCCAAATATCACCAACTCCAGCAGTTTTACAGGCCAACATTCCTCATTTCCAGATGCAGTGGGCTGCAAATGTGTTGCTCCCCTGGGTAACAGGACGTTAACACAGATGGACAGATGAGAAGAGCATGCAGAGGGACAGGGCTCCATGTACTGGCAAGTCTCTGCTAAAAATCACACTGACTGTCACATTCATTCAGACAGCAAGATCAAAAAGGCTCCTTCAAATATGCAATCCAAAAATCTTGGTTTAAAACCACCCTCGGCACTTGCGTTTATTTCACAACTTTTCAACAAGACACAGTCTCCCACTAAATTGGCAGAGTAGAAACGATTACTAATATTTAGGAAATTACTGTGTTGTTGTAATGATAAAATTTGAGTTGCGGAATTGTACTTTTTACTGAAATTACCCTGTGAGCCATCATAGTAGTACATTGAACTGAAATGATCATTTGATTCATTGATTAGCCGCTCAAACGAAAATGAATCTGCAGCAATTTTGACAATTCTCGATCATTAAAGTTATTTTTTAAAGAAAAATTGCCATAATTCACTGTTTTCTCAGTCTTTTATGATAGGAAATGGACCAAGTTCCAGGATGAATATACCCAATTGATGTGGTAACCACATTTTTAGAAAGTATGGACACAAATCAGAACTGAATCAACTACTCAAATTGGAAGATTTCTTCAAAGTTGCTATTTTTGAAGATGAGCAGATGACAGCAAGAGTCATGCTCCTGCTGCATGCTACAGCCACAGCTGAACTTGTAACCCAAGGCTGAAAGAGCATAAACAAGTTTGTTTTAGTGGCCAATCTCTACCCATTGCAGCATTTTGTTAGTTTATGTGCAGACACAACATACTCCGAGTCAAAATGAGGTGGCGGAGAAACATCTGCTGGCATTAACCCTTGTGTCATGACCCAGCCCGCAACATACTCAGGCCTGCTGTGTTAATCTGAAAACAAACAACCTCATCACTCTAGAAAGGATGGTTACACAAGTCCAGCTGATGATGGTGGTGATGATGGTTGTGGGGGGGTTTCATCACTGCCCTGGCAGTAAAGGACACAAAGATGCTCCTTGATGTTATGCTGACTACCAGGCTACAGCTACACTAGTCGGAGTACAGTCAAATAACAGTCCATATAGGACAAAGCCTTTGGTTAAATATCACATCATGCTTTAACACAAGGTCATGAGTCACAACAACAGGGCTGATGTCACAGTCTCAGCTTTGTGTTAACAAAGTGCACATCGCGAGTTCAAAGGAGTTGTTGCGCTAACGGACAACAAGGTCAATTTGCGTGCATTCTTATGGGCTGCTACTAGAGCTCAAGCTATCAGCTACCAGCCCGCTGCAAGAGGAAACAGGATGGGGCTGGAAATTAGAAAGTAATTGTAAAAAGGAAGCGGAACTAAGAAGTATTCATGGAGGCAAAATTGGTTTGGAATCCAATCGAGTGTGGACTGCTAGGTTGTTGAGCTGGAAATAGAGACTGTGAAATGAACACAGGAGAAGCAGACGAAGGGCAGCTGTGGAATTGGGTGGGAGGGCAAATAACAGGGATGAAGTCGAGGCGAGCTGAGACGAGAGGATGTGCAGGCTGCAGGGGTGAGTGAAGCAGTGGAGCAGAGAGATGGCCTGACTCCACGCGGCTTTCAGGGCACGTGTTCCGTCTGATTCTGCCCGAGGACAGACACTCTTCAGTGAAGATGTGAACCAACCACAGTAATCTCACATTGGACACACAAGGAGAATGGGGAAGAGTCTGTGCGCGAGCATGCGTGTTTACAAGGCTTCCCTTCCTTCTCCTGTTTACACAAGACTGCAGGGGGTCATGGAGTGATTGCAGTCTTACTCAAGCTTACAACTATCAAGACAAGGGGGCAGATGAGAAAGTGATCCTGTGTAAGAAGAAATGAACCAAAACTGATCAAAACACACCTCATGTTTTGCATTGCAAAAATCTGTATCCCAGGGTCAAAATGTTTTCCAAGTTTTATAATGGGAGCGAAGATTTCTGCAATCATACTATGGGAGTGCAGTGCCACACGTTAACTTATTTGGATCGGTGGTTCTGTAGAAAACTGCGCTAACCTGGTCCGCCCAGCCGGACTTTGGTTAGCGGAAAAGTGCAAATAGACGCGTGTAAAAAATCCACACAGCAGCGCGGCCACGTCTGCTAACGGGCACTATGGGGCGTCTCTGTATGTCTTCTTTCACAAAATAGCGCGCCTGTCTGTGCCATTACGTTATGAAGACGTCTCCATGTGTGTCGCCCAGTCTGAACTTTGACTTTCTTCCAAAGCGTTCACCAAACAGATCTGAACACGGAGCGGAGCTTTTGCACTCATGATGCGTAGACTGTAGCATTGCTACCGTAAACACGTGTATAGAATCACTTTGAAACTCAAGAAGCAGGGGCATGATCGCATCCCGAACGGGCACTGCACTAGTTGGTCTTAAATGCAAAAGATCTCTACCCACAGCTGACATAGATGTCTATTTCACAGACTGACAAGTCCAAAACAGAAGAGACCTGAGCTGAGCTACATTTCCATCAGAATGATGAAATGGTATTCTGCATGAGCATGATGGCATGTGCCTTTAATGTTGTGGGTTTGATCACACTTTATGGTGTCATCTCTGCTCTCACTACACATGCACACAAACATAATTCCACCTTCCTCAAAGACAATCTGTTGAGTTTTCTGAAAATGTTAAGCTTCAACAGAAACCCAAACTACGACAAAGCTGTTTGCCCATGTGGCCCCTTGTAGAGCCAACAAATTAAATAACAGACAGGAAGCTTAAATGTGCAGTGATCTGTGAACAGCTGAACATGCTGTTGCAGCACTCCACAGTGTGAGCTCCATCCATCATGGGTAGCAACACAACATCTAAAATTCACAAATGCTGAGCCAGCCGTAGGCGGGGCAACCTACTTGTCGAAAAGACTAGCACACAACCGGAAGGTCGCAAGTGTGATCAGCCAATGTGTCCATTGGCTGCTGTGTGTAAAAAAAACACCATTGAAATTCTGTATTATTCATTTAAGAGTCCATTCAAGCGGATAGACTTTTCCAGATTTCCGAACAGTCAACAGAACAGTGATCACAAAGGATGTCAGCAGCTCCTGAAAGATCTCGTCTACAAGAATCAAAAACCACAATAGTTTAGATTAAATATCTAAATAACAATATTGATGATGAGTATGTGACAGAGTGCTTCCAGAATAGGCCTGGGTTCAATTGTATTTTATGTAATCCCAATTGGGTGCTCCTATGAACCTGAGGGCTGTGTTGTCGGGAGCCTAGTGCTCCTGGTAGGGTCTCCCATGGCAAATTGGTCTCAGGCGAGGGGCCAGACAAAGAATGGTCCAAGAACCCCAATGCAACATCAAAAAAGAGGAGGTGTGACCCTGCCCGGAGGAAGCCCGGGGCCCCCGTCTGGAGCCAGGCCTGGAAGGGGGGCCCGTCAACGAGCGCCTGGTGGCCGGGTTTGCCACGGAGCCCGGCCGGGCATAGCCCGAAGAAGCAACGTGGCAACCCCCCCCTCTCCATCATGTGGGCCTACCACCCGCAGGAAGAACCGTTGGGGTCGGGTACATTGCCAGACGGGTGGCAGTGAAGGTCGGGGACCTCGACGGACCAGACCTGGGCGGCAAAGGCTGGCTCTGGGGACGTGGAATGTCACCTCTCTGTGGGGGAAAGAGCCGGAGCTTGTGCGGGAGGCGGAGCGCTACCAGTTAGATCTGGTTGGGCTCTCCTCTACGCACAGTCTCGGTTCTGGCAGCGTACTCCTGGATAGGGGTTGGACCTTATTCTTCTCTGGGGTTGCTCAGGGTGTGAGGCCCCGGGCGGGTGTGGGGATACTCACAAATCCTCGGCTGAGTGCCGTTACGTTGGAGTTCACCCCGGTAGACGAGAGGGTCGCCTCCCTACGCCTACGGGTTATGGGGGGGAAAACTCTGACTGTTGTCTGTGCATATGCACCGAACAGCAGTTCAGAGTATTCGGCCTTCTTGGAGACCCTGAATGGAGTCCTGTTGGGGGCTCCAGTAGGGGACTCCATAGTTCTACTGGGAGACTTCAACGCGCACGTGGGCAGCGATGGAGACACCTGGAGAGGCGTGATTGGGAGGAACAGCCTCCCTGATCTCAACCCGAGTGGTTGTTTGTTATTGGACTTCTGTGCTAGACATGGGCTGTCCATAACAAACACCATGTTCGAACATAAGGATGCTCATAAGTGTACATGGTACCAGAGCACCTTAGGCCGAAGATCGATGATCGATTTTGTAATCGTATCATCTGATCTGAGGCCGCATGTTTTGGACACTCGGGTAAAGAGAGGGGCGGAGCTGTCAACTGATCACCATCTGGTGGTGAGTTGGGTCAGGGGGTGGGGGAAGAGTCTGGACAGACCTGGTAAGCCCAAACGGGTAGTGCGGGTGAACTGGGAACGTCTGGAGGAGGCCCATACCCAAGAGACCTTTAACTCACACCTCCGGCGGAGTTTCTCTGGCATCCCTGTGGAGGTTGGGGGCATTGAGCCTGAGTGGTCAATGTTCAAAACTTCCATTGCTGAAGCTGCGGCGGGAGCCTGCGGCCTCAAGGTCTTAGGTGCCTCAAGGGGCGGTAACCCTCGAACACCGTGGTGGACCGCGGTGGTCAGGGAAGCCGTCCGACTGAAGAAGGAGTCCTTCCGAGATATGTTATCACGGGGGACTCCAGAGGCGGTTGCAAGATACCGACAGGCCCGAAGGGCAGCGGCCTCGGCCGTGACAGAGGCAAAGCAGCGGGTGTGGGAGGAGTTCGGAGAAGCCATGGAGAAGGACTTTCGGTCGGCACCAAAGTGCTTCTGGCGTACTGTCCGGCACCTCAGGAGGGGGAAGCGGGGAACCATCCAAGCTGTTTACAGCAGGGATGGAACACTGTTGACCTCAACTGAGGAGGTACTTGGGCGGTGGAAGGAGCATTTTGAGGAACTCCTCAATCCGACTAATACACCCTCTTTGATAGAGGCAGGGCTGGAAGATTATGGGGGATCATCAGCAATTTCCCTGGTGGAAGTCACTGAGGTAGTCAAACAACTCCACAGTGGCAAGGCCCCGGGGATTGATGAGATCCGTCCAGAAATGTTGAAGGCTTTGGGTGTGGAGGGGCTGTCGTGGCTGACACGTCTCTTCAACATTGCGTGGAAGTCGGGAACAGTGCCTAAGGAGTGGCAGACCGGGGTGGTGGTTCCCCTGTATAAAAAGGGGAACCAGAGAGTGTGTGCCAATTACAGGGGTATCACACTGCTCAGCCTCCCGGGTAAAGTCTACTCCAAGGTGCTGGAAAGGAGGGTTCGGCCGATAGTCGAACCTCAGATTGAAGAGGAACAATGCGGATTCCGTTCTGGCCGTGGAACAACGGACCAGCTCTTCACTCTCACAAGGATCCTGGAGGGGGCCTGGGAGTTTGCCCATCCGGTTTACATGTGTTTTGTGGACCTGGAGAAAGCGTATGACCGGGTCCCCCGGGAGATACTGTGGGAGGTGCTGCGGGAGTATGGGGTGAGGGGGGCGCTTTTGAGGGCCATCCAATCCCTGTACGCCCAAAGCAAGAGTTGTGTCCGGGTTCTCGGCAGTAAGTCGGACTCGTTGGCTCGTTGGACTCCCGGTGGGTGTTGGCCTCCGCCAGGGCTGCGCTTTGTAACCAATCCTGTTTGTGGTATTCATGGACAGGATATCGAGGCGTAGTCGGGGGGAGGAGGGGTTGCAGTTTGGTGGGCTTGGGATCTCATCGCTGCTCTTTGCAGACGATGTGGTCCTGATGGCATCATCAGCCTGTGACCTTCAGCACTCACTGGATTGGTTCGCAGCCGAGTGTGAAGCGGTTGGAATGAGGATCAGCACCTCAAAATCTGAGGCCATAGTTCTCAGCAGGAAACCGGTGGATTGTCTACTCCGGGTAGGGAATGAGTCCTTACCCCAAGTGAAGGAGTTCAAGTACCTAGGGGTCTTGTTCACGAGTGAGGGGAAAATGGAGCGGGAGATGGGCCAGAGAATCGGAGCAGCGGGCGCGGTATTGCACTCGCTTTACTGCACCGTTGTGACGAAAAGAGAGCTGAGCCAGAAGGCAAAGCTCTCGATCTACCGGTCTATCTTCGTTCCTACTCTCACCTATGGTCATGAAGGTTGGGTCATGACCGAAAGGACGAGATCGCGGGTACAAGCGGCCAAAATGGGTTTTCTCAGAAGGGTGGCTGGCTTCTCCCTTAGAGATAGGGTGAGGAGTTCAGTCATCCGAGAGAAGCTCGGAGTAGAACCGCTGCTCCTTTGCGTAGAATGGAGCCAGTTGAGGTGGTTCGGGCATCTGGTAAGGATGCCCCCTGGG
>CALSBV010012138.1:2095552-2117653 GCA_943590825.1 Bovichtus diacanthus
CGACCCCGGATAAGCGGTTGAAGATGGATGGATGGATGGATGGTAATCCCAATTGAGGATTGCATATACAGTATCTACAAAGCCAGATACTTTTAAATCCCTTATTGGATCCAATTTGGGTTGGATTTCACTTTCAACATTCAGTTCTGTTGTAAAATAAGATGTCAGAATGACTACAGTTTTTAGTGGCAGCGGAATGTTCACAATGTGTACCTACAGCCTGAAAATGAGATAAGCAACAGAAGATATGAATGGATGGTATATATAGTGGTTTTCTAATCTTTGAAATCACTCAAAGTGCTTTACAACACATTACCATTCACCCATTGTGAGCAATTTGGGGTTCAGTGTCTTGCCAAAGGACACTGTGGGGATCGTACCACTAACCCTCTGACTGGTGGATGACCACTCCACCTCCTGAGCCACAGCCAGTCCATATAATGAATGAAAGCCAAAATATGAATTAACCACTACAGTCTACTTACTCTGCAGGCCTTATTATTCTTGAGCGTGTTGCTCCAAACACTAGAGCTATCAACACATATTAAGTTGGGATGCGTAAAATATTGATAAGATATACATTTTAATTTAACTCTGAGATTTTCCTGAATTGGAGAAGAGTCGCCATTCTATTAGTCTTGTTGAACCACATAATCACACAGTTATTTTTGCTAAAACTGGCACATTAACCAGACAGCAGCCAATATTTCCCTTTTTAGCCATTGCAAAATCAGCAATACCTACATCTGATATGATCGATGTTTGTCATTTAACTCAACGAAAGCGATGGTCAGCATCAACTAAAAATGAGAGTCCAGTTTACATTGCTGTTGCTCTGCTAATAAAAAGAGAAAATAGATTTGTCTACATATGAGCTTGGTGAAACTAATTTGTCATAATGTTAAATAATTTTGTACGTGATTTTAAAAATAATGATATCGGAAAGATATTCATATTAAATATTGCGATATAAATTTCAGTCACATTGCCGAGCCCTAATTTAAACATTTGTAGAAATAATCATTAGGAAAACTCTAATTATTTGATCTGTTAGGACCAAAAAGGCAGAGGGACTCCTGTTTTTATTTATCAAGCTAGAGCAGTTTAATAAAAGACAGAAAATGGTATCACATTACTATTCAGTTTTATAGACCAGAAACAGATATAATAGATTAGCATAATCCACTACTCCTGTTGATATCTAATCTCATATCAAAATATCAAATCAAAGTCAGCAACCAACTCCACATTGTATGTTTGTATTGAGGCACACACACACACACACACACACACACACACACACACACACACACACTAATCCAAATGAAAAAGCCTGACATATTCTACAGTCTGATGGAGAGCCTCGTAATGTTTACACTATTTTGAAAAGTTGGTATAATGAAATAATAATGAAGCAGAAAGTCTGACAGAGCTAAACAAAACTTCCTTTTTGATTATCCAGCTCAGACTGTGTGAAGTTGTTTCTCATGCTGAAGCCAAACGAAAGATAAAAGCAATGGAAATTCTCTGAAGGTAGGAAAATAAACCCGGACATCCTCACCAACTACTGTATGCTGTGTGCTGACAAACCCTGAACATTGATAAGGAGACGGGCTCCTTTATCATCGGTAGAGTTCCCATAACACCAAAATTACAAGAAGCTGGTATCCGGGAGAACAAAGGTTCAGAACAAAGTGTCCTCAAGATGTTCCCGAGACCACAGAAATGTTATGCAAGAGAGAAAAAGAGAGCGGTGCTCGGAAAATAAATAACAATCAAGGAGGGAGGAAGAGACAGCAATTAGAATGAAAAGAGGAGATAAGGAGGAATCAGCTGGGAGAAAGTGAAGTGAGGTATCTCCTGAAATTAGTTTTTAACCTAAGACAGAAGCAGAGCTGTGCTGTTGTTGTGACTGGAGAGAAAAATGTCAATCCACAATTAGGAACCCCGGAGGGACACTTTGAAAATGCTGATTGATATGCTGGCCTGATGTCTGTTGTGACTGTGCTGTCGATAGAAAGGAAGTGGAGGAGGAGGAGGAGAGAGCGGAGGGCATGTGTTGCATTGCTGAGAGTTTGAAGAGAAAAGTGAAAGCCTTAAAAGTCTAAATCCCCATCTGTGTGTCTCTGTCTTAAGTCTTTGTAGTTTTTTGTGTTGTTGGGTTCCCACATTCCACTTCATAACTCCAGAGTTTATTTATGACCTTAAATCCTTGCCTGCATTAAAACATTTTAGTCTTAACTAAATGTGCTATGCTGTTGGAAGAGTATGTGGTTTTATGGATGCCAACTAGGCCAGAACACTCTACGGATTTTTGTTCAGAACAACATTTGCCTCATTTTAGTGAACAGGCTTGGGCTGTACAAGCACAGGTAATATGTACTTACCGTAATTTCTGGACTATTCAGCGCATCTGAATATAAGCCGCACCCACTGAATTTTTAAAAAATATGTATTTTGTACATAAATAAGCCGCACATGTCTATAAGCCGCAGGTGCCTACCGGTACATTGAAACAAATGAACTTTACACAGGCTTTAACGAAACACGGCTTGGAACAAAAATAAATAGGCCTTTAAACGCCTTCAACTTGAAAGCTGCATCATATGCCTTTCTCCGTGTCTTTGCCATGATGAGGGCGACAAAATGACTACCGTAATCAGAATCGTGACCATTCATAATGTCCGCTGTTTAAAATGTCCGCTGCTGAAGACATTCCAAGAACTAATAATGCAATTGAAGGTTGGCATAATGTTTTTAGAGGTTCATTTGGTACACTGAATGAAACACCGAGAAATTTCGTAAAAAAGTTAATTACTGTAATGAATGGGAACCATCAGAATGATGGGAAGTTTGAGCGCGCTCGATTTACGTCACATTGTGTGACGGTGCTGTTTTTTGGCGACATGAAGCTTGTGAAAGCGGGAAAAATCCATAAATTAGCCGCGTCATTGTATAAACCGCGAGGTTCAAAGTGTGGGAAAAAAGTAGCGGCTTATAGTCCGGAAATTACGGTATGTTAGTGTAGGAAATAACAGTATTTTGCATATTCATGTAGACCTTTGCAAAACACCCCAAGTTTTCAAACTTGGCAAATAAACCCCCCCTACTTTAAGGTTCAATGTGTAGTTCGGAGCCACCTGCTCCGAAGAAATAGAGGCCAGTATTTCACCTCTACTACTGGGTCCATACAATCTAAATTCGTCAATCATCAAAACCACCAGTTATTAAAAAAAACTAAAGTATGTTAACCTGTTTATATTTTAGTTGTAGTAGTTTGTCATATTTATTGTATTCTAAGTTTTAGAGTGTTCTAATGTATTCTTTATATTACCTCTCTCTCTTCTAGTGTTGATATATTTACTGTGTATCTTTTACTCCTGTGTCAGCCTGTCAGTCAGTGCATCAGAGCAGACTGCTGAAACTCTGAGAGTCTAAATATCTCTGCTATCTTATAATCTTGACGTGGAGCTTAGATATCTGTGTTTACTGTGGCACCGGTGGCTGTATGCTCCGTGTAACGTCACGTTTTGATAGTTTGTATGTTGGCTTGTGTCCGGGGCGGCAGAGGCGAGGAAAGGAATCGTGTTATTGTTCCCTACTCCGTCATAGTACAGCTTCCCTGTAGGGGAGCGTGCAGCCGCTACAGAGGCTCAGATAAGGCCTGTGACTATCTCGGCACCGGGAGTCACAGCGGGCTGATGGAGCGCTGGGTCTAACCCAGGGGTGGGCAAACTACGGCCCGCGGGCCATATACGGCCCGTTGGGCTTTTTAATCCGGCCCGCCGAACTTGTCCAAATTATATTTAAAAATAATAATAATAATAATAATAATAATAAAAAAAGATCGGCGCACTTCAGGCACATTCACCTTGTTGGCGTGTGGTATATTTTTGTATCTTCATGTGCTCTGGTAATTATGGTAAATACCAAAAACAAATTGAAAATTGCACCTGAACACAACACACAACGCACTTGTAATTACCAGTTTACAAGTGGAAAAGATCATCTTTACCATAGCACTTGAAGGTACCATTACTTCTTCTGTTTTTAGCTTTGCTCTGTGAGCCCTTCTGTAAAAATGAGCTTATCAAAAAAAAGAAAAGTGGATAGTGAGTGCCGAGTGTTTAATACGGAGTGGGCAACAAAATATTTTTTCACTGAAGTCCAGTCAAAGGCTGTATGCCTGATATGCCAAGAAACTGTCGCGGTTTTCAAAGAATACAATATCAGCCGTCACTTTGCTACGAAGCATGCTAACTATGCTAGCAAGCAGTCAACACAAGAACGGACGGCTACGGCTCAGAGGTTGGTGGCTAATTTACAGACTCAGCAACATTTTTTTCACCGACAAACTGCAATTCAAGAGTCAACTACCAAGGCAAGTTTTTTGCTGGCATTCAAATTAGCAAAAGCTAGCAAGCCTTTCTCCGAAGGCGAGTTTTTAAAAGAATGCATGGTAGAGACGGCAGGTCTACTGTGTCCGGAGAGCCAAGGCAAGTTTGAAAAAATCAGTTTATCGCGCAGGACTGTGACTCGCCGTGTGGAACCTGAAAGAGAAGATCGGCACATTTTTGGAGTCAGTGGGGAAATCCGACGAATTTCCCGAGCTAAGCGACAAGAACTGGCTTTGTGATTTTGCGTTTGCTGTGGACATATTTTCACACTTGAATGAGCTGAATGTGAAACTACAGGGGAAAGATCAGTTTGTGCACGACATGTACAAACATGTTACAGCCTTCAAATCTAAGCTAACTTTATTCTCCAGACAAATTGCAAACAAATCTTTCGCTCATTTCTCCACACTTGCCACGCAGAAAGAGGCAACGCGAAATGCAAAGAAATACAGCAAATCACTGGACGACCTGCACGGAGAATTCAGCCGTCGGTTCTCTGATTTTGAAAACATTGAAAAGTCACTTCAGCTGGTGTCCTGTCCCCTGTCACAAGACCCTGAAACAGCACCAGAAGAGGTGCAATTGGAACTGATCGATCTTCAGTCTGACTCCGTCTTAAAGGAGAAGTTCAACTCTCTTAAACTGAATGACTTTTATGCTTCACTTAACAAAGCCACGTTTCCAAACCTCCGGAAGACAGCACAGAAGATGTTGACTTTGTTTGGCTCGACCTACGTATGTGAGCAGACATTCAGCGTCATGAACATCAACAAATCCCGTCACAGATTCAAGTTAACTGACCAACACCTCTGATCTATCCTGAGAATTGCCACAACAAAACTTACTCCAGACTTTGATGCACTGGCAAAAAAGGGAGATCAACAACACTGTTCCCACTGAAATTGAACGTGAGTTTCTCTACTGTGTTTATTTAAATTAAATTAAATTAAATTAATGCCTTTGGAAAACAATTTGTATAATGAGCCTTGCATATTCATGCTTTGCTACATGTTACAGGCCAAATCCTCTCATGTAATGGCTTTTACATGTAATTTATATTAGTTCACAAAAACACTCCATCCATCTGTTTCTGGCCCGGCCCCTCTGTCAAATTTTAGAACCCATTGTGGCCCGCGAGTCAAAAAGTTTGCCCACCCCTGGTCTAACCTGTGTAACGGCAGCAACAGAAACTGTTCACTGCTGACTCCGGCGAAGCAGCCTCCCGCCCACAGTGAGAACGCGGCGATGCTGCGAGTCCTTTTCTCGTTTCTGCCACTTTGGATTTAATGAAAACAAAAGTATCAAAGCGTGCAGAGATCATGATGTGATGTAGACCCTGAGTCTGCCCGAGTCAGACAGCTGGACTTCTTCTCCCTCTGTACTGAGGCAGACTGGAGCTACACTGACTCACTATCACCTCTAGAGGAACAAGTGGTATTACAGGCTGGAGGGAGCAGCTAGCTGTTAGCATGTTAACTTCAGTAGATATCTCTGCAACACAACACACAGACGTCTTTGACATAACGTCACACTCTGCTGCTAATGTTAGTTCATTGTTTTAATGTGTTAAGTTTAAATGCTGGCATATCTTACACCTTTAAGGCTAAACAAAAAAATATTTTCTATAGTCAAAATATTTCTTGCTTCTAAATGAATGGAATCAGATAAAATAACGTAGAGCTTGTTGTCGAGGTCCACCCAGGGTTCAAAGCACTCAAAAGAAGTCAACTTCTAAGTAAACCTGGCTACATTTCTACAGAACTAAGAGCTGTACTTTGGCACAGCTGTGCCTGAAGCTTACATCAGTAAGCTTACATGCTCACAATGACACTAGCATGTTGATGTTAAGCAGGGTTAATGTCAACCATGTTCACCATCTAAGTTTTACATTTGCCTACTAGTACTAAACCCAATGTACAGCGCAGGCTGCCTGGAATGACATTAGCTTTGCAGATATTTAGTCGTCTAAAGTATTGGACAATCTAAAAGTTTGATCTCACATGGTGCTGGATGAAACGTTAGTGGATCATTCTGAGGGGAAACGAATGTCTCTCAACCAAATTAAACATCAATCCATCTAGCGAATAGTTGTTGATATATTTCAATAAAAAATAGAAAATGTCCAGCTCATGGTGGCTTTAATGGAAAAGTCCCAGCATCACTAAAGTCAGTAGGATTCATTCTCTCAGCACAATGAGAGTCTGAACGAACTTTCATGTCAACCCTTTAAATACTTATGGTGGACCAAAGTATGGACCAGAGTGGTGGACTCACTGACCGATCGACAGACTGACATAGCCGTCCCTAGAGCCATTTACTGTTACATCACTGGTATACTTATATAATATACTAATATACTACTAACTAATATTACTTACATAACATCATAATATTATCATGACATTCAAAAGCAGTGTTCTATTAATACCAGCCACATAGTTGGCCAGTTATAGTAATAATGTCAGTCTGCTGGTTTTGGACATGTGCGTTATGCGTATATTGTTTTATGACTGAATAAAACTAAACTAAACTAAACCAAGTCACGTCTGACAAAGTTTGGTAACTGACAGGCGACCTATCATGATACCGTTGACGGCTCAGCACCTGCTAAATGCACCTCATGTCGCTTCACAGACGGACACAGCCAAATACTGAAGGTCTCTACTCTGAAACGTTGGTATGATATGCTTACGAGTTTAACAGCAGATTTGGACCACAGTGATCATTTACACTTAACTACCTGAGTGGCGTCTAAAATGAGGCAAACCTAGATAAAGTATTTAGAACAAGGTTTTCATTACGTGTGAAATTACATGTCAAGCTTATGGAGAAAATAACAAGTCTTAGTAATTTCTCAAGCAAAGGTCACGTATTTAATGAGGCAATTGTTTCCACCATCATCGTTTCACTACGTTGATAAAAATGCATCTGTCTGGTTGAGCTGTGTAAGTGACAATGACTGTTCTTCTTCCACTGCAAACTGCTGCTCTGATTAATTACCTCAAAGTGAACAAAGTGTTATTGACCAAACAAACAGCTTAATCATTCGCAGCCACGCTGGGATGTAGGAGGAAGACCTCATCCCTGGAATGCCTGTCAGACACCAGGCTGCAGTTTGATCATGCTCAGCTGGACACATCCCCCCCAATAGATTCTGCATCAGGTTGATGTTAGTTTAAAGTTAGACACTGTCCACCTGGACTTGTATTAGTTAGCTCTGTGTTGTTTACATCGACTGTGTGAACAGACAGAGAGGTGATTATGACTAACCAACTTCTTGAGGAAAGCCCTGCACTTTGTTGGAGTTCTTGAACCACAAAAAACTCACAGCCCACTCTTTATTTCAAACATTTAAGTTACACAAAACAGTGTGTTTTTTTCCACTAAACTGTCTTTGGTTTAGCCTTAATAGCACTGAAAAGAGCATGCAGAGAGCATAATACCACAGTACTCACAGAATGAATGATACCTACAGCTGAATAACTTAACCACCAACAGTTGTCTCTACATATCGGCCAACAGTTTACAAATAAAACTTCTGCCTCCTACAGGTTGTTGAGACATTGTTAATCATGTATAATTCAATTGCAGCGCTTGCAATTGGACAATCACACTCTCTAACATGGTGATGTTGATATAAAAATGATTTATCATTCAGCCATATTCCTACATTTCTGTCCCATGGAAGCCTGGAGCATAGGGGTGTAACGATTCATCCATCTGGATCTATATATATATATATATATCGATTCAATGATCCAATGATCCAATGTCATCAACACAAAGTGAAAACAGATATCAAACATCATAAAACACACCATCATCTTTAAGAGGAGTCTTTATTTTGAAATTCCCATGGCACGTCTGTGTCACCCTTTCTGTCCAAGCGCACTTCCTTCCTAGACATTCTCCCGAGAAAAGAAGTTTGTAATTTAAAACAAATTTCCTACATTTCTACACAACATAACTGCTTGGATTAAGTCATGATAAAAGATAAAGCCCCCTGCTAGTTTAGTTTCAGAGCGACAAAAACACAGAGTGTCCCCATAACCATGGTAACTCACTCTCGCTCCAGCCTAACGGTGAGAGAGAGGAGGTAGAGATGCTGACCGAGATTACAAATTACAATATTATATATTTGTGTATATTTCTCGCTTCCCCCCCGATGGTTTGAATAATTGTCTTTTCAGACAGGAAGCATTTGATGCGCCTAGTAATTATTTTTTTTTAATGCGCCGAGCGGGCAGGCAGAGAGTTAGGGTCTTTTCAGACGGTGAGCGATTCTCTCTGTGCGCGTTCTGTGTCCTCTTTTTGTGCTGCAACGTTATCAATTATGGTTTTATGGTTAATGTCCGTTTATTTGCAAACAGACCTGATTGGCGGGTCAGTCTGACTTGCTTGGTGGGCCGGAGTTGAATTGGCCTGACATACAGGGAAGTATGTCCGTCTGTATGTATTCTAAACAGTAAGTTCAACTTCAGTGTAGACGGTCCATCCCTGTGGCCTGAGGCAACAACAAGCCTGATGTGTGACCTAAGTTGTCAGCACAGGGAGTAGTGGTCTCCTCAACAACTACCCAGCAGGCCTTTGCACAAGCACTGGGCCTCATTACCACAGCAGCACTTTCTGGCTGTGTGGAGGAGGACTGACTGTGCGGATAAGACAAACTCTTTTAACTTTGGGAGCAGTTAAAAACTATTTGTACCATCCTCCTTCCAGTTATCTCAACATACTGTATGCACATATGCTGTTTATCTAATCCCGTGTCTGTATACTGTACACTTTATTTAATTTTTTTTACTTCCTTAAAACAAAAGTTGGTGGTATATTTTCTTTGTCTAAGAAAGTTTTACAAATCCCAACATTCTATAAAAATACTGGTGGCATGGGTCAGAACAAAAGACACTTTTAGCTGGGGCGGTGAAGAGATACAGCAAGACTGAGAGAGCTATAGCTGAAAGCTATTCAGGTTAAAAGATTCTCTCTATCTTCCAGGCCACCAGTTAGTCATGATTTTCCACTTAGGGAATCTATCAGTGCCCTGCAGAGTGGAATTTAAGAGCCTTCAGAGGTGTGATAGGCTATCAGGGCTTGACAGGCACTTCAGAATGAGAGATGAATCACTTTAAAGAGTCAGCTCAGTGCCTCATCCACCAGTATCTTCTGGGATGGCCGTAGGACAGCTCCAGCTTTGATGGCAGGGCCAGTGGCAACTCACACTAAGCCTAGGACTCCTTGGGTCATGGGCAAGATATCCTGGCATCAAAACCAAATCTCAGACTCGAGATAGCTGAATCCAGAGTTATTTTCCCTCCTCAATTCATGCAACTGTGCCGAGATGCGAGGTTCAATGAAAACACTAGTGCGCGAGCTCTTTTGGCCTATGTATGCAGAAGATAGCCGTAAGATCCGGGTAATTTCAAACTTGAAAGTCAAGCCATTCTGGCTTTATGCGCCACTGTGCAACTTTCAGCGGAATGAACGGGTGCCACCACTGTATCCAGTTCTCTTCATACATCCATGCGCTGCATGCACCATGCGGCAGCTGCCTGTGAAAAACTTTTTACTGAATTTATTGGCAGCAGTCCAGAGTAGAAGAGTAATATACTGTATTACTTGTTTTGCCCATCTGCTCTCTGTTGTATTATAGTCTCCAACAGAGAACAGACGGGGAGTTTGCCCAGGGGATTCAACTCTGCGGGGACGACCGCTCGGTGTGGGACGATCTTCGCCCCAGTACTGGCTGGCACTCGCCGGGCGCATTTCCTCCATGTGCGCTGTGACCGGCTATAGTAGGTTGGCTTGGAAAGGCCCGGGTTGAAGGTGACTCGTGGCTTTGTGGGTGTGACTTTTTGTGCCATGTCATCACCATTCATATCAATACAACCAATGTCTTCATGATTCAATTGTTTACTAGAGCACAAAGTTGTCTATCTAGCCTCTTAATTTTGCTCTTAAAAGTACACTATATTGATGCATTTAACTTTAAAAATTTAAATTTAGGGTGCATTTTTTCATATTTCAATATGTCGGTTTTTTTCAATATTACGCATTTGTACATAAGCAGAAATATATTGTAGCACAGCATGAAGGTCAGTTTGTGGCAGATAGGTAAAAAAAAACACAGAACTTTCACCCGGTAGACCAAAAGTCAACATTGACATATTTTAGCATTATGTTGTTAAGTAACTTGAGTACGGTAGTTAACTAGCGAACATAATTATAACACAAACCACAATCTTTTCTCAAACCTAACCAACTAGTTTTGTTTGTCTGCACTGTAGGGGCTGGCACATGTGCACTGATCGTTCTTGTTGGAGGACATTTGTAGGAAAATGCACAAAAATTAAAAATAAAAACTTTGAGCAAGATATCATACGAACCAAAAGTGAGACATTTTACAGTTGGAAAATTAACATGTCAGTGCTCTCTGAACTATGTAATGGAGACAATGTTTATAAATGACCTCAAACACATCTTTAGCATTTCAAATTTGAACCCAAAGAAGGGAGGATGTCATTTAGCTCACTAAACCAGACAACAACTTGGTGGGATTTTCACAGTCATTAAGTTGCAGTAGTTAACCAACCAACTGATTACTCTGTCAAGGGAGTTAGCTGCACTCAGGACCCAAAATCCCAAAGTAAGCAAAGGGAAGTTGAATTATTTTTCATTCTTGGAGGAACACTGGTTTTTACCTGTGTATGGACCTTATAATCCATCTGCACACAATGTTATCATAAAACAAGATATTCATTAAAGATCGAGTTTTTGGTGTTTGAGTTGTCCAAAAAAGGGAATAACAACATAAAAAACAGTATTCAAAGAAAATAATTGGAAGAAACACAAGTCGTAAAAAACTGGAGTTATCCTTTTAAAACAAAAAGCACTATATTGGGTCCAAAATTGATACAATCAATCATTAAATGGCAGATGGTTACATTTAATATACAATGGGTTGTTTATTTGTCTCAGCTGACCATGTCCCATTTAAATCTTTTTAATTCTTAAAAATGTTAAGTCTGTGTTCGAGTGTCTGTCAGGGGAGGGGAGATTTTGAATATGGTTGCACTTGATAACCATTTTTTTTTTTTTACACTTGATAGCTCATTATTAATCAAATGAGTGTAAGCACAATATAAATGTGTACGTGCCACCATCACAAGAAGTCAACCTCTCACGAAGGTTATCTTTACTGTGTGGTTTACTTGGCATCTGATATTGCAGGGGGTATGATCCTAACAGTAGGAGTAATGAGGCTATGCAGCCTTTGATTGAATAATAAATCATTTAGACAAATGATTTGTTGTCAATGCTAGCTAGTTACAGCATTGTCCAGCTTTGAAGACATTTTTCTTAGATAGATTGGCCCTGTGGTTTGCTCTATTAGCATGTATAATGAAGCTGGCCTTAATTGACTCACTGGGGGTAAAAGAGAACTGGAGCACTTGACAGACTATGGAGCCTGGATTTATATTGTGAGACAATTTAGCAAAACCCTTGATCCGTTTGTGACAGAATGAACTACAATTAATGGGTTTCAACAACTATTCATCTAGTTTAAAACCATTAAGTCTGTGCTATGGGCAGATAATCTGGTGACGTTGGCTGAAGACTAACAATACTATAATAACCCATTAAAAAGATTAAATGTTTTTTATTTAAATGTCTGGAATAGCCCAGCAATAAAATGTTCAAATCATATTCAGGTTGCTTTGTGAGAGTTGATTGATGTAAATGTAATCAATTGTGGTAAACGGGCATATGATATCGTCTCATAACGATCGCAAGCCCCTGAATTGAAGGGGAAAGCATTCCAGGTCTCAGCACAACATCCTCCTAACTCAGTGAAGCACCCTGTCAGTGCTTGGATGCACTGTGACAGGTACTCCATTGCTCCATATCCAATGCCCATTTTTGGCTCTTCCTTCCGGTAACAGTAAGCAGGGATGACAAGGAAAAGCCCTTTCCCACACAAGTGCCTCTGGCCTCTGTTGGGTTCACAGAGGTCCGGTCACTGGCCCAAGGCAATAGGGTGATAATCCTTGTACGGCACATCATTTTACGTAACATATATTTTGAGTGTTTGCCACTGGGAATGAAGTTGTTCCAGAGGGGAGATAGGGGACACATTGCGTAATAACAAGCCGACTCCAAAGATGTAAAAGGCACAGTGCACAGAAAATGGGGAAAAAGACTTCCTTAAGTTACAGTAAGGAAGGATGGGATATAGTACATTTCATAGGCCAGACACTGTACTCACTGCAGCATTTGAAATCAAATATATAATTTACAGCTCTGTGGATTTGATCATCGTGGAAGTGCACATAAAAATTAAAAGGACAAGCCAGGAGTCAAAATGGAAATAGTTGACATACTCAAGGTTTCTTTCAAGGGTGCAGGGTCAGTATACCCATTAATAATAATTTTCCATACTGCATACTGTTAACTTTCTCAGTATTACTAAATGAACCTCATGGGTGCCAATAGCTACCTACCTACATGAAGCTTTGATACTCCCCCTTTTATCCTATTCCCTCAATATAAATGTATAGCAGATAGCCCTATATACTCATGTTGAATACCTCACTCAGAAACTAAAACTTTAAATGTAATTCTTATACCAGAACTGAGCTTGTTTAACAGAAAAATAACATTGGACTATGTTGTTATTTGTGTAATCTTTTGACAATGCTACCCTAAACCCACTGGCCACATCACTAAGGCATCAGTATACCTGTGTTTTCATTTATGAGGCTTTGCTATATATAGTGCTGAGATATTCAATAGAGCTGAAATGAGTAGTCAATTTATAGAGTACAAATTGACCGGAAATAAATCAGCAAGTATTTTGATAAATCGATTAATTAGTTGTTTTTCAAGTAAAAATGCCTAAGATTCACTGGTTCAATGTTTTGAAATGTGTGAATGTGCTGCTTTTCTTTGTCTTATGTGATACTAAATTGAATATCTTTGTACGGTTTGTTAGAAAAAAACCCAATGTATTTGAATATTTTACTTTGGGTTTCTGTGACGTGTATGCATGTATGTATGTATGTATGTATGTATGTATGTATGTGTGCCTGTATGCGTGTATGTATGTATGCCTGTATGTATGTGTTAGTGTATGTGTATATGCGTTCCTAGGAGCAAGACCTGTACACCAGTAGAGCAGTAGTAAGCACTTGGCACAACCTCAATGTTTTCATTATGCTACCAGTTACTTTTTTCTAGATTTCTGCAGACCATCGAAATTCTCGGTTTCAGTTTTCGCCATAAAATACATTGTCTGGTAACACCTGCATATGAAGAAGAGCTGGTGTACATTTGTGTAATACTCCACTAGACCTTAAACTAACATAATACAACAATCTAAAACTGTGTACAAATGTCTAACTACCACAGGTTGGTAAATAACCGTCAAATGAATGTCCCTTTAACTGTGCCGTATAAGTTTGTCACACAGACTGACTCCTCTCTCACTGGTGGACACCAACAGTAAGTACGGTATGCTTACATGATGATGCCAGTTTAGTTCATTTATCGGAGCATTCACCTCTTTGCTTGATTTGCCTTTGGCATTTGCTAATCCAGAAATGGAAAATGGGAGAAACAATAAAATGTATTTTCTGCATGACCAGTAACATTGTTATTGTTTTGTTTTTTTCCATTGATTAACTGCTGACGCAACTCGATTTGATGAAACACCTAAGCACATAACGTTCTGTGATCAGAAAGCTGAGAAGGTTGTTTACATGCCACATTTTCCGGTTTAGTACTCCAGGTAGAATATTTGGGTTTCTCAAAACTAGGAAATGGATATGATCTGGATAAGATATAATATGACTGGAATACTCCAAAAAATCTGATCATAGATGGGATACTATTGCCCATGTAAACACTCTCACTGACCATGTTGATTATCATGACATATACCTCAAACTCATCCACTGTTTCCCTTTTTCTCCTGTTTCCACATATGATCACCCATGTAAGCAGTTCATTCATTGATTTCAATTTCAATTTATATTCTACATTTCTGCATAGGTGCCAATATGTTATGTTTACAACATTAAAACAGAGCAAATGTTTTTGAGATACTTTAATCTTATAAAGTCTCATCTATAGGCCAAGTGTTCAAAACATATAATTTATTTATTACATATAGAATGTAAATGTTATTATTCCATTATATAATATACACTTTATGTGTATTATTATTATTACATTGTAATATAATATAATACATACAAATGTTTTCAATAAATATTACCAAAAAAAACCAAACTACAAAACATTTTATTCTTTCTGTGCGGCCGGTAGCAAATGATCCATGGTCCGGTACTGGTCCGCGGCCTGGTGGTTGGGAACCCCTGCATTAAGGTACAGGACCCACAGCTGCTTCATCTTTATTAAAGTAATGCAGCATGTTGCTGTTAAACATGGAGTTTTGCTACTGCCTGTGACTCACTTGTTGCCAGGTAAATAACCCTTCATATCGCCCAGTAAATATCCTTGCAAACCACTACTATCATTCTGCTGACCCCACCTAGATCATCTTCTGCTTAAAAAACCCTAGCTTCAGCTGTTTTAAACAAAAACACAGTAAAACACTGTTCATAAATGGCCATGACGGTAGCTAAACACGTAGACGTGTCCTAAACAAAGAGAAACGTGTACACAACTGAGCACCACGTACTCTCTTAACCCAGGAAGCGAGCTATGCCAATGCAGTTCCTATGGAAGCTGAATGAACATGTTTTTGTTCTGAATACCATATCGTGCAAAACAAAGTATCTTTATATGGAGTTCATAATTGAACAGCGGAGAATCACTGAGAAATAGAGTAAATTGTATGCAACAGTCGACTCGTCCATGTAGTAATTTACGTTTGTTCACAATTAGTTTTTGTAACGTGATGTTAATTAACAAATGTCAACAGTGAACTGGTGGGTTTCAACTGTGTCGGTCATGTTAGCAAACTGTCATGTGCACAACACAATAGCAACATTTGAAAGTGAGCTTACCTGGACTCTTGAGGTTATATTTATTCTCCATACCAACAGATGTTGAGCACTGTTTAAAGATGAAGTGCTGTTGAGTTTCTGTTGCAAACTCGCTAGCTAGCTCCCAGCTAACGCTACCTACTTAACGTTAGCTACACTTAGCAGCCCGGCTAGCTTCCTTCGGTCCTCAAATATGAGCAGGACAGCTGAAACCGGAGGTCGTCAACTCTCCCCGGTGTTCCGGTATGTCGCGACGATAGACGATATTTAAATCCAGCCGTTACAAGAATATTGAATAGTTGTTTTTCAAGTTATCTGCTGTTTCGGTTTTGAAACTGTTTGTTGAACGTTATCCGCGTGACGTCATTTGTGGAAACGTAAACAGGAAGTGGCTACTGGCTGGCTGGTTTTCTTATTCTTCTGGGAGATCTGAGGCAGCGCAGGCGTATTATTGCAAGAAACCTTTTATATTATAACCTGATTATAGCAGGATAACTTGTCAATGGTCAATGTATCTATGACAACAACAACAACAAAAAAAAGATTTGAATCTTATAAACAACTGAATACTTAATTGTAAAATTCAATCACTGGTGATTGCTTAATGTTGAAATATAGATACAATTAAATGTATAGCCCTGTACACATGGCAATTTATATTCTTTGGAAATAATAAGGATTACACGTTTTTAGGATGAATTGGAAAAAGAAAGGATTAGCTTTTAAAGAATAAATATGCCAACAAACTAAGTTTGAGTGTCCTGATAACTTAAATTCTTAAACAGTCGTTTATTACAAGGTGAGATCAAACTTACATTCTTTAGTTTTGGATTTTGAGAAACCAACAACAAATGTGTTTACTTTGTACGAGACTCCTCTACACTGTAAAACCTCATAATCACATCAATTAATCATTGTTAGATATGTTTGTCAGTTTCAAGAAGATATATCCCATTAAGAACATTTCAGAATAATCACAATTAAAATGATGAGTTGACTAGAAATGCTTTATTAAATAAGTCTTTTAGACACACTGTTAGCGCTGTAGCAAACTGTTCAGCATGCATTGTATTTGGTTTGGATGGTCTTTTCTCTAAAATGATAACAACTTATCTATATTTGCCTTTTGTTTGCTTCTACCATACCTTAAAGTGGCTCTATTTATAGATTAAATTTACATTTTGATTATGTAGGTCATGGGTTGCTTCAGATAAAAAATGGCAGAAATGCTGAAATGGCAGAGTTGGTGCTACAGTGTATTCTGCACACATTTATACTCATTCCTGTATTATTTCTATTCTTGGGTGCTAAGGGAAGCTAGTACATAACCAGGTGCTGTGAGGTGAAGATATTCCGTGTCCCATCTTTTGTTTAATGTTTCCTGCATGTTATTTTTACTGAGTTGACAGTCACAGTCGTTCTGCTTCATGTGACTTTGACACAGGAGACTTGACATCTACCAGGATGTTTTTTCAACCGCTCCACCATGAGACACTGCTGACACCTTTCTGCGCTGCTGTCAATCCAACCAGAAGTAAAACACCAAATATTCCAAAGACCAAAAAAAGTTCCAAAAAATAACTATCTGTCTGTCTTCTCACTTACTTTTGCCCCTTAACATTAATGCAAAAGTTGTTCAAAGGCTGAACTGTCAAGCTAATGTCAGTTTCATGGATGGAGCAATACAATATAGCAATACAGAAATCTGGGACTCACAGAGTAGGTTCTCTTTATGGAGATTTTACAGAGATTTTACAGATGCTTTGAAAGCTTTATGGAGATTAGTGAGGGATTACTTTGATCTGTTCATGACTTTGCCCTAAAAGTATTAATGAATTTTGAACTAATTTATTCAAATCTAAACAATTATATGAAGAGATAATTCTACAGGATTCCACCAGGCAGGACCAAATACACATGTAATACATGGGTATAGGATTGTCAGATAGAGCAGTACTCTGGAGGTTCAAATCCCCGATCGGACCAAGTACGGAGTGTACCTGGAGAGGTGGGCACTGCCGAAGTGCCCTTGAGCAAGGCACCAGACCCCACACTGCTTCTCGGGAGCTGTATTGTAGCTGCCCACTGCTTCTAATACGAGGATTGGTTAGAAGCAGAGTCTCAATGTCACTGTGTGTGATGTGCAGTGTACATGTGTGACGATTAAAAGTTGATTCGATTTGGATCCTCCATTTCCATTACACTGTGTCAGAGTGAGTACATTAAGTGTGTGAGAAGAGAGAAAAAGGAGAAACAAATTCCCAAGGGAATGGGAGTAGGTAGCAATCGCAGATACATCCCAAACTGGCCAGGACACAATGTGCAGAGTATAGCAGGACCAGAGCAGAAATTTCCCTAAAGTTACTCAATAAAATATAGAAAATTAGTGGGTAATAACCACCATTGCAGAGTTACTCTCACCAGGCCAGAAGTGCAGCCTCATCACTGTCCCTGCAAAGATGAGGTGATGAAAATCGTTTATCCATACAAGGATGGGGCAAAATGGTCACATGTAGACATCTGAAACCTGTGATGAGGTGCCACAAACAGTCATGCATCCCCTTCTTTGTGTATAAGGTAAGGGTATTAGCCCTGTATATTAAAAAGCAAAGATGTTTTACTTGTGTATAAGGATGACATAGAAAAGGAAAACATTCCTTTGGCAATGAAATGTATCCACAGACAATGGGCAAGTGGGCCATTGTCTGTGGATACATTTCATTGTATTCAACGTTGCTGAAACAGCAGAACAGTATGTCACAGTTATACAATAGTAACTATAGTTGACTCTTTGACTGCAAAACACTCTACGTCATCATTACAAACCAACCCCTGTGCAAAAGGAACGACAAATCTCAAGATCACATTGCAAAGCAGCAACGGGATGCTTGACCACTGACACGTCACACCATATCACGTGTGCTTACACACTTCCAGCCTTGCAGTCAATTGCTCTAGTCATATACAGATGCAGAGGGCGTAAAAAAAAATTAAAAACTCACTCCTGCAAAGTCAAAACCCTGACCATGAACAGGCTACATAGCTCATTGACCTTTGCCCTCTATCAGCATGGCTGTGATCTTGCATCAGGATGAGAGCCTCCGGTGCTCAATGTGCCAGCCACAATACATCCTGTATCATAAAGCCGTTGTAATCACGTGACCCAAGTGTGAAGCGTCTCTCTCTCTGATAACATATGCTCATGTACGTATCGTAACTTCTATTGTGCTTTACCCAGCCCACAACATTAACCCACATATCGGGTTCATTAGTTAACAGGAAGAAGATGGTAAGCTGTCGTCTTATAGACACTTGTATTCATGTAAGGGAAATAGTAGTATGACAAAAACAATCCTAACACACGACAGTAACTAGCTTTTTCCAGAGCTTTCAACAACAGCTCATGGTCTTCATAGTGTTTGCTCCATTGTTATGTAGATGGCTCTGCTGTCATGACATGACCTAAGTATGGAACTTTGGTTGTGGTCGTATATATTTTTATTGTTGCTACTTTTATTTTTGTATTACTGTGTGCATTTGCCCTTTATTTAATGATCTGCTTAATTGTAGTGTCCACTTATTTTATTGCATTCTTTTTACCTTTCTAATAAAGGATTTCTGATTTCTGATATAAGGGGAAATTGTAATCCTGTCTGCATCTGTCTGCTGAGGAAAACCATGACATTCGGTTGAAAGGTCTGGATTGAGCCAGTAAGTGGACTTTCTGTTAAGATATTTTTGTCAAACTATCGATTCCAATTAGTATGTTATATATATATACACACAGTCACAGCAGAGGATTACTAACCTCAAATATTATGACCTCTACTTCTGTGGAGACCTACAGCGCCCCTGCAACACAGGAAATGAGTCATCTCCATGTTACAACCAGCTTGTTAAACACTCACTCTCTCTGAATCATGCCACTAATTTGAGTGAATGCCTTTAACATTCACAAGAAATGTCCTGATCTGAGAACTCAACTTATCTCCTTTTGATCCTGTGTGTCATGGCAATGTCTTAGTCATGCATATATTTCTGTAATTCCACAACCAATGTCACATTATTGCTGACAAATCACAACATAAGGAAGCATCCAAATCCTGAAAAATATCCACCTACTACCTACTTTTTTGGTCGGTCAGTCGACAAAAATTCCCCCACAGTTTTCGCCCTGGAAAGCTGAAATTTGGCATGGAGGTCAAGTGTTTGTGAGGTTATTTGTATGCAAATACATGAATGTGTGGATGCATGCGTGTACATGGTCGCAGCTGTTGCAAATTTACCTTTGTTTAAGTGTGCAGACAAGCATGCACGTTTGCACACATTCCCTCAGACATACACGTTACTCAAAGGACACATCTCATCAGTGTTGTGAACAAAACGATTAGACACTGGAGCAAAAGGGAAAATTATCTGAAATTGTCTCGATGTAAATTATTAACTTATAACAGTTTAGCACTCTGTTTAAATTTCAGCTTCCCAGGGAGCACAGGCAGCGCGGTGCAAACAAGCAATACAATTCAGGTGGCAACTCTTCCCCCCTATGTTATGTTTATTGTGTGTTCACGTCGTGTGGAGTGGAAGGTAACGCTGAAGAAGATTCCCAGGTTTAGGACGGTTGTATGACTGCGAAGTTGGTTGTGTAAATGTCAAGAAACATTTTGCATGGTCACTCAAGCACTGTATCATTTATATTGGCATTCAATTAACTTTGTATGTGTATTTGTAATGTATCTAGCATCTATGTTTCTCTTCTTTTTCAGTAGCTTACATATTGTCCTTGAAGAGACATATGGTAATTGATTTTTTTGTGCCTACATGGGGGCAGAAGAACATCACAGCTGTGACACAGCTCAGACATATCATCATCTTACAAAGTGGATATGGTCAAAGGGCTGGAAAACAGTTGCCTAGTTACACATCCAACAGACAAAGAGCAACATTAGCATTCACTTGGAGTCGTGTCCAACCGGTGAATGTAAGTCCAATGTTCACTCTCCTTCTAGCTCTGGTTCATTCTCCACCAACTCCTGAGAACAAAATATCTGGCTCTTAAATTGCCCAATGCTCCACTTTCTTCAACTAGTCTCTAACTGTGTCTGTCTGCTGTTTGGTGCTGGGCATGTATTATACTGTACAGCGGAGCTTATCGGAGCTTCTTTTTGATAACAGCTTCCTGTTGCTGCTGGAACCCAAAACAGAAATATAAATGTACCGTAAACCCAAAACTAGCAAGCACACAGGAAGCCTGCTGTAGAGGAAGAAAGCAGGAAAAGCCGAACATGACGGTTCTTAGTTAAAACTTTTATAGTGGCTGTCAAACAGTAGAGAACACGTGTTGTTTTCTACTTGCTTTTATGTTCATCTGGTAATTATAAATATGGACATGATCTGATTATCTGTGTGTTTTGAAAGGAGGCTGAAAAAGAAGTGAGAGGGGTGGGGGTTCCCACAGACCAATGAGACAAACATTAACAAGGAGCTATTTCTTAACAAACAGCCAGCTCCTGTCGTAATAGTGAGGTTGCCAGGTTTGGTGTTCACCTCTGTTGTGTTAAATAATCAGATTAAGAGGTGTTGGTGGATGTATTTCTGAACTTTGTACATAGCCAGGCCAGCTGCTTTACACCTGCTTCCAGTATAAATGCTAAACTAGGCTAACCACTTCCTGACTCCAGCTCTGTACTTGATACACACATGTGATTGACATCAATCTTCTTATATCACTCTCATAAAGAGAGTAAAAAAACATTTTTCCTGAACTGTTGAACTTTTATTCCTTTAGGAATTTATTTAGTCTGGGTTTTAATCCTAGATTATGGAGAATGTTAGTCATGACGGTCCAAAAACTTTTTTCTGAGGCTTTTATAGGAATTAGAATTAAAATCCTGAACATTTGTGTTTTTGGAATGAATATAGTTTATTATTACTTAGTAGTATAGATACCAGTCTTTTAAAATTGATATTGGTCAAAACAGCTTGTAGTAACAGTTGTTGGTGAAAATAAAAGGGAGAAAAGATAAACTCTGTTACAAATGTTACAGTTAATCCCTGTTTTTTATTGGCTCATCCTTCAGTTACATGCATCACATTCACACACTGCTCTCTCTGTCTCTCTGCCAGCACATTTATCTCTCAAACTATTAAAATGATGAACATCAAGTTAAACTGCTTCTCACCGTCTGTGATAATGAGTTAGCACACTGCAACATTGCTTTCAAAATGATTTTGACACGTCTGGGCCATATGATCATCTGCCAGTTGGTGTGTGTGTATAGATTAACCTCTAATGAATAGAGAGGGGGGGAGGGGGAGGGAGGGGCTTTATGTAATGTCATGAGGTTGGCTCTCCATCAAGTGCAGCAATCTTCCACCCACCAAATCCAGATTAATTCTGTTTGTATGTGTGTTTGCGTGTGTGTGTGTGTGTGTGTGTGTGTCCCCTCCGAGAACCATCACCTTACCGTGGTGGAGGGGTTTGGGTGCTCCTATGAACCTGAGGGCTGTGTTGTCGGGAGCCTAGTGCTCCTGGTAGGGTATCCCATGGCAAATTGGTCTCAGGCGAGGGGCCAGACAAAGAATGGTTCAAGAACCCTAATGCAACATCAAAAAAGAGGAGGTGTGACCCTGCCCGGAGGAAGCCCGGGGCCTCGACGGACCAGACCTGGGCGGCAAAGGCTGGCTCTGGGGACGTG
>CALSBV010012138.1:2122653-2167021 GCA_943590825.1 Bovichtus diacanthus
GGGAAAAGGAAGTTTGGGGCCCCCTGCTGGAGCTGTTGCCCCCGCGTCCCGACCCCGGATAAGCGGTTGAAGATGGATGGATGGATGGATGTGTGTGTGTGTGTGTGTGTGTGTGTGTGAGGGTGAGTGAGGGTGTGTGACAGGGGTAAATCTGTCAATTGCTAAGAAAAACTGGCACACAAAGTTTATGATAATTATTAGTCAGTGCTATGGGATTTACAGAACAAATGTCTTGGTCTGAAGCACAGCACATTTCTGCCATACAATTGTGGAAATGAGTATTCATTGATTGCATCAGAAATTACACTTTTTATAGCTCTTTTTTAAATTTTCTTTTTCACTTTCACTCTCAATATCATCATATCACTCTCAATATCATCATATCATAACTCCGCCAGCATTTGCTGCCCTCTACTGGTTAAATAGATCAAATGAAAAAAGGGACTGCCTTTGTTTCCAGACTGACATGGTCAGATGTTTAAAAAAGTAAAACAAAACTTGATTTCACGGATTTCATAAGAGGTGTACTTTTCCGCAGATAGTAGCAAAGATCTGTATGCTCAGTTTAGTACACAAATAATTCAAACTAATAAAAATAGTTTTTATTAAATAATAACATTTTAAGTTGACATGGGTTAATTAATATTGTGACGTAAATATGTTTCTTTTTACGTTTGTTGTATAACCGAACAAATACTTGTGTATGTATATTGATATGTAGGCTACGTGCATACATGATCGAATCTCCCCAAAAGTGGCTCGTATTCCCTGACCCTGACCCTGATTAACCCACGACCCGACGTCGAAGAGAGTCGCGTATGGTACCGTTCGGGTGTACTGTAAAGCTACATTTTCTTTAAAAAATACACAAACAGAATATTATATTATAACCATACTGCACTCACCTTTACACTATTTTGAGGTACCTGTACTTTTCAAAAGGATTAAAAAAGTGATGAAAAAAGGTGTGTGGTTCAGAAAATCTTACCCTGTGCTTTGAATGGATGAATACCTTTGCCATGATAGCCCAACACAGATATTTGTTGCAGTACCGGAGTATTATACGGTAGTATTGCTGTATTGAGGTTGTAGTACTGAAGTTTTTGCAGTAGTTGTGTTGTAGTTTGAGTAGTTGTCACTATGTTCACGTCAGGAGATGTGTCTCTGTGGAGCATCTGATACTAACTGACTGCTTTTCCACACACAGCTTTTAATTCCAACATTCTAACATTCTAATAAATTCTAGAAGGCCGAGTTATGTCATAATGAAGTTAGTACATTTGGTCACATGACTTCTGAAGGACTGAAAAACTGCAAAATAGAAGTGCAAAAAACTAAATAACACTCAAAAAGTAGAACAGCATAAAGCCCAACGTGGCCTCTGATATGAAGTTTACTTAACAATGTTACAGTAGGAAATATTACACGTTCTCTATTCAAATCCAAACACTTTATTAAAGACAATCATTTTAGATGACAGCAAAGGCTTGGTCCTGTAGCACAGTGGTTCCCAACAGGGGTACAGGGACCCCTACGAATACTTGATGGGATTGCAGGGGGTACGTAGAAAGATTAGGGATTGCAATTTATATCCACACAAAAAACATTTTTGAATCAATTTTCATAAGCCTGGTGTCCACGGTCTAGTTCCGCGTCCGCGAGTAACAGTTCCTCCCGGGATGGTATTGATTGTAACACCACTGTAGTTCACGTTCACGCTGCGGTGGCGCACGTAGCAATTACCTAACATTAGCTGCAAAGTGGCAGTAAAGATGGATGCATGGCTAGGCAGGTTAAACGTACAGCTACAGCGGCTGGTCGTCATGTGGCAAAACACTCCTCAGGCTGTTAATACTTCACACTGAGGGCCCTGCTTTCCTGAAAGACCACGAGCATCCTCTCGTGGTTGTTCTTGCACAGCTAGCGTATATTGCCGATGTCTTCTACAAGCTTAATGAGTTTAACCTCTCACTTCAAGGCAAGGACTTGCATATCCTTAACGTGTATGACAGAGTGAATGGATTCATAAATAAAGTCAATTTATGGGAGATGAAATGCGACAAGGGGGATATAAGCTGTTTGCCACTGCTTGATGCATATCTTGCCACTACTGGTGCTGAAAAAAAGCCTATAATTGCTGTGAAAATTGTGAAAACACATCTGTCCAAGCTCAATACTGAGTTCAACCAGTACTTTCATGACATTGAAGCAAAGTCAGAGCAGCTGGACTGGGTGAGCCAGCTGAAAGCAGCAGCCTTCCTGCCACACTGCAGGAAAACCTGGTGGATTTGTTCTCTGGGCAAAAGATGGCATATGCTGAAAAGTCACTGACAGAGTTTTGGTGTGATGTTGCAAAGGAGTATCCAGAGCTGGGGAAACATGCATTGAATGAACTCTTGCCTTTTGGATCTACTTCTCTGTGTGTGAAGTTACCTTCTCGGCCCTGACTCACATCAAAAGTAAGCAGAGGAACAGACTGAGTGTGGAGAGCAGCCTGGTGACGGCTGTGGCCACACTGACCCCAGAACTATCACAGCTTAGGAAAGACAAGCGAGCTCTCGTGACTTAAAAAAAGATGTTGAAACTGCTAGAAGTGAGTCTTAATATAATTATTTTCACTCACAATAAATGTAAATGTCAAGTTTAAATTCATTTGTATTAAGGGTGAGTTATACAAGTGATTTTCATTTATTTAATGAGCAGTTGGGTTAAATACAATTACAAAGGGTTTAATACAAGAACAAATGTAGGCGAATCATCCCAAATGAGTGAGTACTTATAGAATGGCGACCAGCTCAAGGGGTACACAAGACAAAGAAGTTTGGGAACCACAGCTATAGCAGACGACCCTGGACACCACTCAACCAGGTTTTTAATGTTACTTCTTTCAGGGATCTATACATTAAAATGGGAGAGGGTGCGTTTTGAGATTATCAGAAAATAATCATCCCTGAGGATGGCTCGCCTTTATGTAAGGTGCTATACAAATAAACGTATCATTTTCACCAAAGTCATCATTACTTGTATTATTATTATTATTTAGAAATGAGAAACCTTGACTGGGAGCTATTTAATCTGTGGTATTGGACAAAACCAGGAGTTCCCATCTGTTTATTTTATAACATAATATAGATATCACAATATGTTATACATATACTCTACACCTGCACATTTAATGTTGGAAGCTATTTTCTGGACAATAAAGGAGAAATAAACATTTAGGTTGTTAACTCGGCTCTATTTTAACATGTAGAAACAGTGTCTGTGTTTATAAAACTTCACTAAGAAATAGTTGTTTGAATAAAGGATAAAGATCAATTTCAAAAAAGTGCTTTTAAGAATAACTAGGAACTGTCTCTAAAGAAGTAAAGATGTGCACATTCTGACAACTTTGTGGTAATTAAGATTTAAGATTAACAGCCATTGTCGCTTTTTTAAAGTAAAGACTTTTGAACTTTTACACCTTTTGTCTGTGGCTCGTGCTTTTGGGTCCATTTCCTGTTGATACCAGAGCAACACCCTGATACATATATTACGGGTTTGTCTTATTTTTAAGATGTGCTTTGAAAGATAAGTCTGATTATCATTATGATATGATTATATGATTATAATTATGAGCTCTTATTATAATAAAAAAAATCAATTCTTCCTTTGGTTACAGTAAATCTTAAGTAATTAAAATATTAAAGTAACATTTCTAATAAATAATGTCCTATTATGTTCAGGACCTTTTGGGGAAAAGAAATCTATAATATTATTAGACTATTTGCAAATCTTAATCTTCTCCAAAACAGTAATTCATATCATATAATTCCTTCAAATTAAACTCCAATTAAAGTTAAGCATGAAATCATTTGCGTGATAATAACAAGTACTAGAACAGATCCAAAATAGAACATAAATATACATGTCATATACATAACAATGACATGGGCACTATTACAGTACAACTCCAAAGAATATTAGAATTCCAAGTAAATAATAAATAAGATGTGTGAACAAATTAGACTTTTGTCACGGTGCAGCAGCACAAGACTCAGTGGTACAGTTCCAATGAGAAAAGGTGGAGTTAGGCGCTGACCTCGGCTCAGTTATCCCACATTGCAGTTAGGATGGAAATAAAACAGCCAAAACGGGACACTTCATTCTGCAGCTGGTCAGAAGAAAAGCTTCATTTCTAATCCTGCCATCAGCTCACACACTGTGTGAATGTACAGTAAATGTGTTGCCCTGGACTTACTCCAGACCTGGTAGGAAGAATATTAACAGAAGAGTGTATATGTGGAGACCTGCCTGCTCCACCACATCAAGGCTCAAATGTCTTCTTATGTCAGCTCGCTGCTACAGAGTCACGTATGTATAGAGAAGCTGCACTTGTTCAACTGCAAGTCTGAGGAGACTCTGATACAAAGTGCTGAGTGAGTGAAACGTGTGCACTGTGCTGACCTGTTTCCCATCTGCCCTTCACTTTCTACTCGTCCTCCACTGATAGACAGCCAAGGTCCAAATCTTTTCACAGCTGTAAACTGCTGTTAAAGTTGGGCTTTTAAAGCACAACATCACTTCCTCTTAGAAAGACATTCTCTACTTATTGATGGTCCTACTCGCCACAAAACACACATCTTCCAATCGTACAAGAATCCCTGAAACACAAAATGGAACATACTAGAAAACAGAACTTAAAACTATATTTAGAAAACAAGCACTATGTGGCAGTGGGGTGTGGTCACAGCGCCGCCTGCTGGAGAGAGTCGGGAGTGGCTCAGCTGGGGATCAGACAGCTGGACAGAATGAGGTCATCAGACACACAATACAAGCATGCTGGTAACCTGCTTCTGATCTCTTGCAGTAGGTTGGGTCCTGGAGGGTCAAGGAGAGCGGCACAACCACACCGCCTGATCTGGTCACATCTGGAAAGCTGAGCAGAGTGGGCCCGGCCCAGGAGTGAGAGGCTGTGTCCACGCTGCCTGAAAAGACTACAATTTGCAATCAACACTTTGTGTCTCATCCCTCCTCTCCCCCTGTCATGTTTACCTGGCTGTGGACAGGAGTGCCTCTACACACATACTGTATTACTTTCTGAATGATCTTGTAAAAGACAAGAGCAAAATTCACATGTTTTAAACTTTAATGATAACAGAAAATGTTGCATTACTTCTAACTCCTGTTTAAAATGAACATGAGGTAGAGATATTTATCAACTTCATGGAAGTTTAAGGTATTCTATATAGTTTGTTCAATGTTATCTGACTCCAGATATGAACGAAAGGCAGAATTGTGTTTTTAGAGTTGTTCACGCCTGCTGTGTGGCTTATATTTGGTTACATTACCATTTGAAAAATAAAGATAATTGTGACAATGAAAATTGTTGTATAACTGTGTATTTGTATGTAACTTTTATGGTTAAAAAATGTCAGAAGGAACTATTGGCCCCAGGCATCTTCACATTATCAAATCTGGCCCTCTTTGAAAAAAGTTTGGACACCTCTGCCATAAACTGTTGGGGAGGTGCAGTGTAGTGGAGACACTATCACCATAATCAGGCTTCTGCTGCATAACACAAGCAGTTATATGGTGTAATATAATGTCATTATTCTGTAATATAATGTCATTTTAACTGTTAAAGAGTGGTTTTAATATTCAAGGGTTTATGATTTATGTGGAGTTAAGCAGAATCAAGTGTGTTTCCAATATTACCAGCATTAACCTTCTCACTAGCGATGCATTTTGTTGAGTCTGTTGACCAATCAGAGGCTGTGTTGCTGAGGTCTCGTCCAATCAGAGGCTTTGTTATGACTGTCACGCTAGGCTGCGGTGAGCGTGTATGAACGGCAGGATTTCACTTACCTCGCTAATCCTCCTTGATAAATGTAACGTAAATTTGCATTAACGTTATATGTTGTAGAGTTTTAGTGCTTTTCACTCTTTAATACGGCGTGTTATCAACCTTTAGAAGCACTTGGTGAACTTTTCTCAGTCTCAAGTTCGCCGCATCTCTGTGAGAGGGAGGGCTAGAGAGTGTTAAATGTTACTTTACAATGTGGATGATTTGTGGACAACTTTGTGAAAGGGTTAATAAGCAGTCACTTTGTGGTTAGCTGCCATGCTGCTAGAAGTGATGTTGGTCATGCATGTTTAAAATGTAAACATGAAATCTCTTCGTACTCTAGTGGGTGCTCGTGAGGATGTCTCAGCTCGGCTCGAGCGTTTCACCATGTTTTCCCCAAACCCTTTGTTTAACAATAGAGTCTGGCCTCGTGTGTGCAACGATAAACATCCCAATTGATTTGGTCATAAATTTATTCCTGCATTATTCCTGCATTTAAGCAACTGCAAAACACGAGTTGCTTAAATGCAGGAAGAGACTCAAGAGGGAGTTTGCGAGAGGCCCATACAAACTAGAAGTGTCAGTGCACGTGTGGCTTTCTCAAGGCAGGGTTTGTGGTGAAGTGCTGTAAATAAATGAACATTTCACCCACTTAGCTAGGTGCACAAGAAGGACGCTACTTTTGATTGGTGGGAAAGACAGTCACTGTAGGACTGCATGAATGTGTAAAGCCACTGATATGGCAGTTTACTCATGGGACAGACACGCTGCATGATTTCTAATTTAATCGCAGCCTTTGAGATTTGCTTAATCGCAATTTAGAGTTGTAGATGAATCGTTCAGTGCTAGCTCACAAAATTAATACATTATTCTTCTGTCAACAGGTGAAATAGCTGAGGATTAAAGGGAAATGGAAAGATCAGTGAGGAGTAGACGCTTCGTCCTCAACAGGATGCTGGAAAATATATTCAATTGAAGACTGACAAGGCTGGTCTCAAAGAGCAGTTTATCGACCCGTATAAAGGTTAGTTCTTTAACTTCTGTGTGTTTTACATTAACACAAGACCTTCATGCATCTGTTGAAGACAAGTCACTGAGTAGGCTGGTAAATGATGACCACAAAAAGCCTAACTACAAGATGAAAATCGTTGACGTTGGTGTGATGCCACATCTCTGCATGTTTGCTCTAAGACACATTGCCCCAGAAGAAGAAATAACCTACAATTACGGGGATGCAGACTGGCCTCGGTGCAAACAGCTTCACTTGCACAATGACACGTGATTGAACACATTTTCTGGTTTTCTCTCCAAATGATGATAGTAGCTTATTCATTTATTTAATGTTGATAAAGTACAGTACATCCCTACACACATGTCTTTTTTTTTAGCAGAATCCAAGGCTGAGGCGGTTGAGACCGAGAGGCTTCCTTTAGATTTGACATCCCATGAGGCTTCAAACAGTCATGGTGCTACTATCCAGGTAATTGAGTAATATGGAAACTGTCGTCACAATCTTTATGTTGACCTGTACACTCTGTAGATCCATTCCTATGCTGGCACGGTGTCTTGTTTTTTTTCTGACACAACTCAGTGCAGCTGTTTGAATGATTTGGTAGAGTCTGCTTGATGGAACCAAGTTATTCATTAACTGTAGCCGCCATGGAGCCAGTTACAAAAACCTCACATGCACGCAAACAGTTTTTGTGTTTATTTGTATAAAGGTTTTTACTGTCGGAGGGTATTCCCTAGTGGATTATCCTGACACTGAAGATGATGAAGATTGTATGAACACCCATTCTGTGAAGTCATTCAAAAGGTATGTCCAGAAATCCTTCTACTACAATTGATTTTATTGGAATGTAAACATAAATTGATAACTATACATTGACTAAACTCATTTTGCGGATGGATAGAGTACCAGATTTTTCGGATTCTCTGTACAACTCAAGTGAGACTATAGTGGACGAAACTGATGATGAGGATTCTATTAAAGATGTTAAAGGTGTTCAATCAGACGATGAATCTGTTCCTAAACTGAGGAGGACAAAAAGCATTCTGGTATGCCTCTAACTCTTTGAATACCAATAACTAGTTAATAAGTCATTTCGGCCAAAGTCTTTCCCCTGTAATTGATTTTTAGAAGGTAATAAAATGGATAACTATACCTTGACATAACTACCTTGTTGCAGATGAATGAACTGCAGGATTGCTCTAATGCTCTCTACGATTCAAGTGATGACGGTTCAGAGGGCCCTTCCACTTCAAAGTCTGAAATGGCTTCACAAAGGGAGAGGAGAGGCTGCTGCCGTCCTGTAAGCCTCTTTTTTACTTCATGATATTACTTTTGCCAACCAAATTCAACACCATGTTCACTAGAGTGCCAGGCACGCATATTGACGATATATGCAACAAAAACAATCATTAGTGCACATCTGTTACTCTGGCTCGTGAGCCGGCTGTTCATCTTGGGGGGGTGCTACCATTTTAGTAATTATGTCCAGTCTTTTCAACACTAATTCCCCATTTACTTTGACTGAGGGTAGTCTAGCCCTTCTATATAATGTACATTTTCCAAACATGCAGTTCACGGTAAAGAGTGTAGTCAGTTTAAGATGTACTTTACACAATAATTGACACTATCATATGGAGGTTGAGTTATTAACTAAGTTTTATTTTTCTTAAGATTGAAATGGATCTTGTAGGGTCAGATGACTCTATGGTAGACAGCGGAGAGGAATACATCCCAGAAAGGAAAGAGAAAGCACAGACAGTGAGTGCAGCTTCAAATTACCCAAAATCAAGTCCTCCAGTCAGTCGTCCAGTAAGGGCAAAAGCTTTTCTCGTAGCAGAGCAGTGAATGAAGAGAACATGGAACACACACACATAAAAACAAGGAAGCAAGTGTGTCAATGCCCCTTGATAATGAGCCGTCCGTATCTGTAAATCCAGTTATGAAGAAGGAGGGTGGATCAAGAAAATACAATAAAAAAAAACACCACTGCGGTCTAGTAGTGCAAGAAATGTCCAGACACCTGCTGCATAAACACAATGATAAAGTAGAGGTTGCAAAAGCATTCAGTTTCCCAAGGAACTCCAAGGAAAGACGACAGCAATTAGATTTGATCAGAAATAAAGGTAACTTCGCACACAACAATGACGTTTTGGAGAACCAAAAAGGAAAACTTATCCCGTGCAAGCAACCCAAAAAACCCACTAATGGAACAGAGTTTATGCATTGTCCATATTGCTATGGCTTATGGAGGGTGATGTGGCGCCATTTTCAATCCTGTAAATGTAAACCCCAGGGTAAGCCAAGTCCAAGCATTATGTGCTTTTGCTGAACCTGCTTCAATTGGATTTAGTGATGCATACTGGAAGCTCTTAAATAATATGAATCGAGACATGATTGCAATTCTGTTAAGCAAGACCACTGCAGAGTCTAGACTAGAGTATGGTTACAAACTGTTCAAGAAGAATGAGAGGGTAACTAGCCAACATCAACATATAAGACAAAAACTGACGGGAGCTTGGCAGCTAAAAAAGTAACACCCGTGAAGTACAGCCATGTTGTCAATGCTGCAAGATGCCTTGCTGGATTCAGTAAGGAAACTGGCAAATATCAACGTCCATCTCTCGCTCGCAAAGCTGGACACAGCTTGCATTCATTGGCCATGTTTATAAAGTCTGAAGGATTGAAGACAAAAGATAAAGAAACTGCCCAAAATGCTGAGGAATTTGCACAGCTATACCAAGAAAGTTGGAGATTTGACATAGCAAGCCAAGCGCTAACTCAACTTGACCAGTCGAAGTGGAATTCTCCTCAGCTCCTTCCATTCACGCAGGATGTCCAATATCTTCATTCCCATTTATCTGAGAAACAGGGGGAACACTTGAATACCCTGAAAGAAGAGGGTACGCCATCAAACTGGAAAGACCTTGCTAAAGTAACCCTGGCTCAAGTTATCCTCTTCCACCGTCAGAGAGAAGAGGTATCTAGAATGCCCTTGTCTGCGTACTTATCAAGAGACAATTCAGCAACGCATGAAGATGTTAACTTGGCCCTTACAACACTGGAGCAGAAGGTTTGCAAACATTTTGTCCGGATAACCATAGTAGGAAAGAGAGGAAGGAAAGTTCCAGTCTCTTCACCCCGCTCATGAGGGAATCGATCGATACTCTGATCAAAAAGCAAGAAGAATGTGGGGTACTGAATGAGAATGTATTCTTATTCGCGTTGCCAAAATCTGTTAATTACCTCCAGGGGTTCTGACTGCATTAGGCAGTTTGTGCATGAATGTGAAGATGTATCAGGTCCCGCCCCATTCGCTAGATGTTTTATGTTGTGTTTGTGCTTCCTGTTTTATTGTGTCAACTACATGTTCCCTCTCGTGTCTGTTGTTCCTACTTCCGGTCCCCAGCTGTCTCCACTCTGTTTGTTAGTGTCTCCACCTTTGTCTCGTTGTCCCCTCTCACTTCCTGGTGTATATAGTCTGTGTGTTGTTTGCCCCTTGTTGCCAGTTCGTCTTCGTTCATTCATGTCGAGAGTTCCAGCATTGTTCCCGTTTCCTGTTCCCCGAGTTCCTGATTACCGGCTTCCTCGATCCTGTTTCCATGACCTGACTCCGTCTTCGCCTGATCCCTACCTGTTGTTCCGCTACGTTGAGGACCTACCTGTGTATCGACCCTGTTTCTGTGACCCGACACTGCCCTTTGACTTTCCCTGCATGTTCTGTATGTCTCACTGTTTACTCGTGTATCGACTTTGCCACCAAGATTCAGTAAAGTTTACGATTAGGTGAATACAAAGAGAAGAGTCTGCATGAGATTCACATTGATCTGAATGGTATTAATTCCTGTTATATTTTTTTTTTATAAGAAATTGAAAAAGGACAACATTGTCTGGTGATTAATGCCAGTATATAGTGGTTATAGTTTGAATTTAACTACATACATTTAGTTGAATTATTTATATGACTTCAGCTGTTTCTGATGTTGCATACTCTTGTCATAGGTTGTTCACAACAATTTCAGCTTTCCAACTCATTCATTCCTTCATACCATTTTAGAAAACTGTTGACCTGGATGGGTGTTCGCGAGAGGACATGGAAGGTATGGTAATTGGTTATGAATTATGCTTGTGCATTTTCTTTGGGCCATCGAATGCCTGTTGGTTTCCCTACTTATTGACCATTTTCAAGAATACACAATTGGTTAAGAGAATAATTCCAGTATTGTTCAATCCAGCCTATTTTTGTATTCTCTACAATGTCAATCTGTACAGATACAAATTTTGTTGATTTAACTCATAATGGGTGTGTCCTTCAACCGTGGAAGAAAGTACACCAATGGGAATTATGTCCATCTACATATGGTTTCTAATTGAAAGAGAACCTGTGAATATTAACTTTAAATCAGACGAAAGCGCTTGTATCTCCGTGGAGATCTAACTTCTGACTAAGTTTCAGCAACGATCAAAGCTGTATTGTGACATTAATTTAGCAGGCTTGGGGAAGTGATGCAATAAGTCAGGGAGGCATAAGAGGATGAGTGGGTGGGAGTTCAGTATGTGGACGCATGGAGGGACACAGCTAGATGTGTTCCTTCTATTCCTAAGGGACAGGGTCTATATCCGTGTTGAGAGGTAATGAGGTTGTAGTGGGTGGGAAGTGTAGGTTTTGTCTGCTGCACTTGCTGTTTTGCTTAGTTGCGTTTATTCCTGTCCGATCTCCCTACAAGTCCTTCCAATCCTGTTCAAGGGGTCCAGGTGGATGGCACTTAATGCTTCAAACCATTCTGTGGGGTTGAATGTCAGTATGATTCCACAAAGCATCTGTAGAAAGCCTGGCTCAACTTCCTCATCTTCCTGAGAAAGAACAGGCGTTGTTGGCCCTTGGTGAATATCGACTTGCTTTTCGTCTTAAAGGTGCACTTGCCATTGATGGTGGTTCCAAGATTTTCCCCTCAATGTGCTCTTTTGTCAAGTCTTTTACCACTTTAGTTTTATTGGCTGGTAATGCCTGAAGTCCAGCAGCATTTCTTTAGTTTAGCTGGGATTTAGTTTAAAGTACTTCTTTTCACACAGCTCAGCAAAGTAATTGATGTGTTATCTCAGTGATGCAGTTGGAATTAGTGATGATTAAAACGGTGTCAACTGAGACTTAATGTAAAGCTTCTCTGGTCAGAACTCCTGCAGTCATCTGTGTAGATGATGAAAAAGACCGGTGAAATGAGCAAGGATGGCTGTTGAATTTGACTTTCTGGAATCAGTTCAAGAAGAAGACTATATATAGAATGAGGTGTCGGTTGACATTCATCTGAAAGACTTTCTTTGCCTTAGCTGGCTTGTCAAAACCTAAAACCACAATCGGATATCACGACGGCAGTTATTAACTTTATTTGTCAGCCCAGGTTTTCTCCTTTTGGCGCTTTCCCATAAAAGGGGGCATATGGTGCGTCATTTGACTCTTCTTCTGCATTAAATGGACCAATCACGTGTCGCCAACTTTACTAAAGAGGAACGGGTTGTAGTGGACAACTGCACATTATAGAGCTTTACACTTAATACTTTAGTTCTTAATACTGAAGAACTGTATTTAATTTGAGGCTGTCCTATGATGAATGATACGTTGAAATCACTTTACTTTTTATCAGGTTAAAAGGGAGACACCTTCGTCACATTAAGAACTGACTTTAAGCTCAACATGGCTCACTAACTCATAAATCTTGCTTCGTAGTACACACCTCAGGTGTTACCCAGTTAACAGCCCAAACTATACTAATTATGCAAAACTAAATATGCTTAAATAGTAACTACATTTGTCAATTAACAAGCAAGAAATTACTATTAAAATATCTAAAAGCAAACATTTGACCTTCCTATCAAAGGTTGTTTGTTTTAATTTTTTGCACTTTCACCACCATGTCTGAGAGAGTCGCGGATGGCACCGTCGGATGCGGAATGGCCAAAATATGGTGGATGGAGCTCGATTCCAAGTCTCTACAGCCTTCCTGACAAAAGTTGTTCCAGAATAACAGAAAGATGTGTTTGATTTTTCACAAAATAAATTCAGGGAAAATATATTTGTAGTTTCTCTAGTATCCTTAAAGGTGCAATGTGTAGTTCCGAGCCACTTGCTCCAAAGAAATTGGGGGCTGTATTTTATCTCTACTACTGGGTCCATAAAATCTAAATTTACAGTCATCAGTTCTTAAACAAAAACCCAGCTATAGCATGTCAACCTGCTTATATTTCAGTTGTAGTAGTTTGGCATTTTTATTGTTTTAGAGTTTTAAGTTTAAGAGTATTCTGATTCATTCCTTATGTTGTGTAATGTATTCTATAGCTATGTTTCTCTCTTGTAGTGTTTATATAGATCTTCTCATCCAACCTCCTTTTGACGTCACAAATCAAGATTCATATGAACTAACGTGTTTTATTCCCAACAACTTCTTTTCTCTATCCATTCCTCTGTTCCTACCTACAACACAATAGGGTTTACTATCTTTTTTTCTAGTGTGCATACCACATTTATCTCAATGTAATACTTGATGTTTGGACAAAACCCTATAGACAAATTTCTGCCCACTGCTTGGGTTACTCTCGCTAGCTAGATGACACCGCAATCAG
Organism: Bovichtus diacanthus; assembly: GCA_943590825.1. NCBI lineage: Eukaryota > Metazoa > Chordata > Actinopteri > Perciformes > Bovichtidae > Bovichtus > Bovichtus diacanthus. The sequence continues at coordinate 2,136,108 of CALSBV010012138.1, forward strand.
CAAATTCGGTGCGTGGCCAAAAATACCCAGAAGTTTATCTTTTGTATTCATGTGGACACTATTGTTCAGAGGATTTAATCATGCATCAGGAAATAATTTTTCATTATAAAAAATATCTGTGCTGATTTTCAGGAGCGCATCACGCCATACCACCTACTACACTGGTAAGAGGTGTGGGAAACTGAACATAGACGGAGGCATTATGGGAGCTCTGATTGGTGGCGCTGCTGGCATCGTAGTTCTGACACTGGCCATCTTCACTGTCATCAGGAGAGCTCAGTGAAACACCTTCCAGAGGAATGATATGTCGTCTGTATATGTTCAGGAAAAAGAGTGCCAATACTGGAGAGAAAAGTATTAATATCAGTTTATGAGCTAATTTTTTCGACACTAAATGCATCCTGGGCCTCTATCTTTTGCGTCCCCTCATTAAAAAATGTGTAGTTATATTCCATAGACTGAGCCTAGAAATCAAGCCCCAACAACCACAGGGAACTATAACCAACATTGAAGAATTCCGTGTGTCCTAACTTTGTTTGATTTGTATGATAAAAAACAATCAGATGAAGTCTGCTAAATTATAGTTTGGATTGAAACTTCTGAATCATGCATATTGTAATAAACAATAAAATACATTACATCCGTTGTCTTTATTTCAATACATATTTTTAGGTACATACACCAGTAAGACACACAGGTTACAGTTCAAGTCAAGTCGTGTACATTTACAGACTTTCCTTTTCAACAAAATTGTCAAAACCAACCCAAACTTGTTAACAACAAATCTATGTTCTATATATACAGTCAGCTCAAACTGGGTGTACAGAATGCACAACATCAAATTCAGTGCTTTGAGTCAGTATGGATCTAAAGCCTCTCCTTAAAGCTATACAGTGACAATTAAGTATTGTATTTCACTTCTTTGGCACTTATAATGCAAATGGAAATAATCTGTATCTGCTTTACCCTTAAAATAAATAAAAAATTGGCGCCAAATGTATGCATTAGCTAGATTTAAGTATTACTCCTTGGAGCAGAATTTGATTTCATGTTGTTGGCCTCATCTGAGGATGATGACCATCAGTGCTAGCGCTACGAATAATAATAATAATAATAATGGTAAATTCTATCAGATGAATAAATATTATCAAAACATCAGTGTTCTATTTAACAAGGTGTAGAACCTAGTTTGAGGACATTCATCTACAGTTTTGTAACTGTCTTAGAACTGTAATCTAACACAAAGCAGTATCAGAGTTTGTGAGCTACAACTGGAGCTGCATACACGAGTTGCTGTATCCGTCTCCACAATCTGAAATGTAGAGATGACCAAATATTTAGAACTTTCATTGACTTCACATGTTCTGACAGACCTATTTCATGTAGCTGGGCATAGCCGCTGGTTACTGCAGCAGTATTTGCCACTGGCCTTTTTCTGGGTGACAAACTACACAGTGTGTGCTATGATCACAAAAGCCAAAGATGAATAGTAGTAGTCACATACACAACACTTTACGAGCATTGTTACTTTCCTTTTTTCTACGTGGTAGGTTCACCAAACTATTAAAGTGTAAGCTCTCATTTTATTACAGTTCTAAACAATATGCTGTAACAGAATAAGAAAACATTAAAATCTTGAAATTTTTTTGCTTATAATCTTTAACAATCCTAAAGTGTACTGATTCATCCGTCACAAAATCATGTTGCATTAATAATGCAAGACCAAAACATATGGCTGCTAAATAATAATTAGGGTCCGAGCACTGACAAAGTCAGGGTCGAAGGACCCTATTGAAATTGTAGGAATTATTATTATTATTATAATTCACATTGAATCGCATTTTTGAAGGCTTGTGCGTACTCCAAAATGCAATTAAATTTGGCACAAAGTTCAAACATGGTGAAAATGTACATAAAATATGGGTCTTGTCCATGTGCGTGGAAAAATGGCTCAAAAGCGCCACCTAGAACGTAGAACCTGATGTGCGTTTTACCTACATGTATGAAATGTGGTACGTATATGTAACGTGGAGACGTACAAAAAAGTCTATTGGTTGTATATCATAAACCCAACAGGAAGTCAGCCATTTTTAATCTGACGGCGTTTTTTTTGTAAGTCCACTCACATTTCACATGTTTGATGAGGGTCCGGGCCTGAAGACATCTACAGGACAATTTTGAATCATGGTTATAGCGCTACCTGCTAGCAGCAGGAAGTTAAGTGACAAACATCATCCCGTTTACTTGAAAATTACATTGTGTGTGTGATATAGAGCAATACAATATTTTTTAAGCCTGTGTTCTCTAGCACCATATAGTGGACACAGCAAGTGGTGCAAGAATTGCAAGTTATGTCGTTTCCAACACATCACACTCTATGCAATACATAATATTCACTTGTGCGCCTGGTCTCAAGCGATCATGGCAATGCACTGCAGCGTCAACAGGCATCCTGGTAGTACCCCAGACGCGTGGGGATGTGCAAGGACCCGTTCATCGCTGCTTGCAACTTTAATGTATGACTAGGACTTTTAGTTATGCTAGCAGTGTGGCTTTAGGGAAGGCACTGTAGGTCCGTCGTCTGCCATAAAAATGTGCCAGACTCCTCCCATGGCTGGAGGTCCTCTATTGCTTGGATGGATATGAAACTCTCCCAGTTAAATCATCAAATTTGCTAGAAAATATCTGGTTATTTGATAAAATGTCAAAATAAAAACTAAAGCAGTTAACCATTTAATCACAGAGCTTAAAACTGTGTTGTATGCGCCGCAGCAGCAACTTAAAGCTAAAGATTAGGGCATTGAGAAAACCTAAAACACAATGTGCATCTTAAATATATAAAGTTTGGAATTCTGGGAGAATTTTGCATAAATTCAATATCTTGTATGTCTTGTATGGTGTTTTGTTCTCAACTGCAACAGTAGAGCGTTTTGAATTGGCAACATCTCTGATTTGCTTCTCTGACTGACTCTCTATGGCAATGGCAGCCGAGGCTTGTTTGAAAGTGTGTGACACAACATTTTGATTTCTCAGAAACTAAATAGAAAATTAAAACTGGTGGCATTAACATAAACTTATGGATTGTAAAATTATCTTCGAGTCTCATGTTTCTATTGAAGATAACACGCTAAACTAAAATGGTGAAAATGGTAAACGGTACATAAGCTACTAAACATCAGCATGTTAGCCTGCTGACATTAGCATTATGCTGCTGACATTAAAATTGTGCTGTCATTGAAGATGCACCAAATGCATGGACACAAGTAAAAAGGAGACTGTTAATGGCATAATATAAGACTGACCTTGGTCTTCATTTATCTTTTGTGTAGGTGGTTGACATCAAATTCTTTGTGCTCTCACTTTTTCCTTTTGATTTTGCCTGAGGGTAGAATGTAACAGAATTATGATGCACGTTTCCATCATTTTATGGTGTAATTCTGGATAGACTTCATTGGTAAACTTACCATTATGAGCTTAACCATTTCTTCTCGAACCTGTTAGTAAATGCACAAATTGGGCAGATGGTAAATACTAAACAACATAACTATTGGCAACATTTTTGGGCCTCATACATCAAATCCAGGCTACCCATGGCACTAGAGCGATTTTCAATAAATCAATGAACATAATGACACTGAAAAAGCATGAGACATCTTCCTGGTGGTGAAACGGCAAACCTACCTTCTGTTCTGCAAAACACCCTGTTATCAAAATGAAAAGGCCCTGCAAGAGAACAAATCAAGTCCAAGAGGTTTTATTTTTATGCAGATATTGTTGCTTGGAAAATAATATTGAATTTTGGGTGTGTCATGCTAGTAGTGGCTAATGTAGTCTGTAGTGTGGTAGTCTCAAACAGAGATGAGGAGAAGCTTTATAAAACTTTTTTCACATACGCAGTAGTACGCCTCAAGACATTAGACGTGTAAATTAGAGGGGGCTGCCAACTTTGCAGTAAGTGAAGTACCGGTATACAGATTAAATACAGGTTAAATTTGGAAAAAAGAGCACTGGTATCAGGTTGGGAATCAGTATCGTTACTAGAGCTAATGTATTTTAATTGGTATTGGGAGAGAAAAAGTTGGATTGATGCATCCCTAATATCAATATCCTTTATGGTGTGTGCATAGCTTTCAAATTACCTGGAAGGAATTGAGGATGGTAAAACTGTAGTTAGCAACAATATGTATGGGTTCGTCCTTGTTGATTAGCAACAGAGCGAAGCCAATAATCCAAGTTGCTCCAAAGACAGGTGTTAGAATGACCACCACTTTAAGGATACTCTTGACTGTCTCCTTGTCATCCGCCTTGCCACCGTCAGGGACAGAGGACTTCACCAGAGTAAGAATGACAACCACCATGGAAAAGAGATTTGTCAAAAGAACAGTTCCCACAGGAAGGAAGAAAGCATGAATGGAACCCTCCAACAGTCCTTTATAAACTAGCCAGCATGTTTCCTCATCATAGTAGGGCCTGTTGGTGTATTTGCAATACACATAGCTGGATCCCACTATTAAAATTGGGCAAAGATAGCCTACAATGCTAGACAGAAACATGAAAACTCTTTTCCTCAGTGGGCTGAAAACGAAGATGAGCTGGTGGACGAGCATGACACTCATGCACAGCATCCAGTTGAACATGGCCAAGAAAAACAGGTGTTTGCATATTGTCAAAACTAGGCACCAGGTTTTGCTGAGACTCTTAGGAGAGCTGGAAGCCAAGAAACTGCAGTCAGCAAGCAAGAGGAACATTGCAATGTTCACTATAGCTGTGTGACGAAAATGTGAAAGGTTGGTTTTGACCACAGCCGTCCACACTAGATACTCAACGATGAGGAAGATCAGCAAGGAGCAGACGGACACACCCAGTCCCACATTTGTAATGATATCTAGTTCGTCAGTGGATATATCACCCTTGGCCATGAGGACAGAGAATGAAGTCAGGTGGTCGCATTCGCAGACTGTGCCGTTACCATCACTAGTGACACTGCATCCCGCTTCTGACCATTTCTTGTGAGTGGTGTTCCAGAAGACGCACAAAGGTTTGTCTGATTTCTCCTTCTCCAGGGGGAATTTCAGTCTAACTTTTAAAGATGACTCATTTCTGTCCTCCAGTGTGACCGATATTAACAGGCTGGTAGGCTTTGTTTTGTCGATGTTGTTTCTTAATTTATTCATCAGATTTTTCACAGCAAGAGTTTTCATTATTCCGGCGGTCTTGTTCATATTCACGCCAATGCCAAACACATTTACATCGCAGTCCGCATTCTTGCAGAATTTGAGATCCAAATTTGGACTGAAGAATTCATTGCTCGTATTGACCTTGATATTCTTCACCAGACTCTCCACAGACTCAAGGTATTTGGATGATATATTCTCAGCAGTAGAAATATTGACACCATCCCAGGTGTTGTTCAACATATTGCTTGCTGCGTCAACAAAATCCTGAAACAGAAGAATCAAATAAAAAATTAGTACTAAGGCACATTTTATCTTGGGATCTCCTGCGTTCCAATCATAATTTTATGGACCAGTATTAGCTAAATAAAGCTGATCAAAGTCCAATACTTTCTTGACTGTGATATATATTCAGACTATCTATCGGATTAGACTCAGAATTAAGAGAATAGGATTGAGATCTGGGCAAAAAGAAATTTGATCATTGTGTCTCAAAAGTGTGTAGTGGTAGTGGTAGTTCCTCAGAAACTATCCAACACAACGTAAACCTTACCACAATGTGTAGAATATTTTTTTTGTATTTGGAGGCATTTAAATAGCCCAAGCAAGGTAGCCAAAATGGTTTTGCCCACAAGCGGCCTAAATCCAGTAAATGTAGTATCAGTAAATAGAGAATCACCTTCAGGTGGTAGATTGCTGAAAAGCTATCTTAATTGGACTGAAGCTAGTTTGAGAGCTAAAGTTGAAGCAGATTCACATCCTCAAAAGAAATCACCCACAATCCAGACAAATCTTGCAGCATTAAATGCCAAAACAAAAACAAAAACTCAACTGGCTACCTGTAGATGGACTTTCTCAGCCCATAGACGGCAATATGTGAAAATGATATAGGTGAAGTTCTCATGAAGCTCTATACCATTTAAAGCTGTATTACGTTGTAAATGCACATTTAAAACACAACCTATGAAATAAAAGAGATTGCAAATTTTGATCAAATGTTGTTTTTCTTTTCAAGCCTTTTCAATCTGTTACCACATGTCAATTCCATACTCAGGTTTTGGGACAACAACTAAACCATCTCTATGACAACTGAGCATCTCGATAGGCTGAGGATGGCTACAAAATGTGGTTGAACTGCTGTTTCCAAGTTTATGCACGCACATTCAAGCTCAAAACTCCACATGTATAACAGTAAAAGTAATAATAATCAATTAGGCCTTACATTCAAGACACCCTCCTCCAAAGGAATCTCAACTGATGCTTCTGCCATCAGATTAAGAATATGAATGGAAGCAATAGTGTCGGCCATAGAGTCAGTGGAATCATAATCGGATTCAGAACTGTTCTTAAGGCTTTCAAATATTTCCCTGGCCACTTTCTGGGAAGCCCCTAGTCCCTTCCTGAAGTTCTGGAAAGCAAAAAAAAAAACAGTATCTACAAGTAAAAATGTACACACAAATGTAATCCCCACGCCAAATGTTGATGGGGTCTGCGGATGGGGAAAAGATTGAGACCTTGAAATTATTAGGCTCCATCTGCAATCTGAGTGGTTTTGAGATACTAAGGTTCAAAGTTTTTATATCCCAGACAAAAAAGAGCAGAGCATTGAGGCGATGAGGTAAATAGACAAAGTTGATTGGTCATCATGTATACTATATACTATACTTTGCAAGTAGAACGTTATATAGCCAAGTTTTTGGGCCAGTAATGTATATAAGCCAAAATAAACTTACTTGAAATGGTAAAAACTAAGAATATTGCAACATTTTTGACAAAAGAATCAGATATAACTTCATCATTTTAAGGTCATGATCTGTAATGCCACACTCACATCTGCATCATTCAAAATTGCGATCAACTCTTCCTTGACGCAGTAGTTGTACACCGTTTTCCATGTCGTGCCTTTACAAGTGCGTGACTTATAGCCCACCCTGCCCGCCGCACATGTATTATTAATCACTGTGTTTCCCTCTGGAGTTTTTGGCCAGAACTCTTCTTCATCGCAATATCTTGCACCTTCTTGGAGAAAAATATAGGAAATCATTAGTTGATGCAAGAGACATTGCAGATAAATGTAAATAAAAACAAAGCAATACAGTATTCTAACAACGTGAGAACGTTATACCATAGACTAAGTTGAAAATCAAACAGATTTAATATAATTAAAATAATTCTTATTTATTTGTAAAGAATCAGTTACCATAAATTACTGGGATATCCAATCCTGCACTTCTAGTTTGTCCTTTTACGTTCTTAAAAGTGACAGTAACCCTTTGTGCCTCTATGGTTTTCTTGCAAATGACACGAGCGATGAAAGTATAGAACAGGTCATCTCCATTAGCTGTAAAGAAAGATTGATATTAGATGTAGGGTTAGGTTTGTGGTTGTAAAATGTATGCATTTTGCAGAAATATTGTGAATTTAAATTTGCATTGATGTTATCAATTAAAGTAGCATTTTATGCTGCAGCTAACAGAAGGAGGGAAAGAGGACAGCTAGATTTAAGAGTTACTGTAGGTTTGTCTTACATGTGTTGTCTCGACTGCTAACGTTTTTATCCCCCAAGCTCCACCAAACTTGAAATCTCTCTGTGCTGTTTGCGATGATGGCAGAGACCTTAATGGGAACATTATCAGAGCTTCCCTTTTCTGAACAGTCTGCTGTAAGAGGCTCGATGTTCAGCCTGATCACATCAGGCAGGAGTGTCACACTCAGTTGTGTCTTGGCTGTGTGGCTGACCGACCCGCTAGTGAATCCACACTCATATGAGCCTGCAGGAAACATGTAGGCAAACTCACACTGCAGCTGTAATGTGCTGAATATGACATTTCCCCCTCAGATGACTCAGATCAGAAATTTCAACAGCAGACTTGTCTTGAAATTTAACAACTCCATTAAACACAAGTATCAACATTTAAAGTAGTGGTTCTGCATAAAAATTATATTAATGATATATTATTATGTATGAAATTATGTGATTGTTAGCGCTGATGCATTACTCTGTAAGCAGTATTTTACTGTTAAGCTGTTTGAAGTGGAGCGAGTTTTAACACATAGTGTCATGACCTAGGTGTTTTCCCACTTCCTGTTTTATTTTGTAAAGTCTTTTCCCCTTGTGTCTTGTTTAGTTTGACTTCCTGTCTGTGTGTAATCACCTGCCACCCTTGTCACGTTACCTGTCCTCTCCAGCTGTATCTCGTCTGTCATTAGTGTGTGTGTGTATATATATCTCTCTTGTTTCTTTGTTCCTTGTCGGTTTGTTTGTCTATGACTCCCATGTTGTCGATCCCGTGGTCCAGCCTGGTTTGTGTTTCAATTTTTGCTGTTTGTTGTTTGTTTAAGGTTTTACAATAAAGCTCTCTGTTGTTAACCCAGTGTCTGTTCCCTGCGTATGGGTCCTCCCCGTTACCCTACCCGTGACAATGGGAAGGAAATAGGAAGCCACATGGCATTCCTGGGGAACAGAAAACCCCTTTGACGAGTTTCTACAATAGCCTATGTCATATTAAACAAATGCAGAGCTGGGGAACATATTTTTTTAGGTTTCCATTATGTGCTATATAGAGCTGGAGAACATAGGACAATGGGAACTTAGGGCCCTGGGAGAGCGCATATGTAGAACTGAGGAACATAGGACCTTGGGAACATAGGACTTAATCCACTCTTGCGCACTCAGTGCTGTGTTTATTAGTATTACTGAAAGGATAGAAGTACAGCTAGCTGTCTCTCTTTCATGGGTCGAGTTGTGGTGATGGCCAATTACCAGACTAGCAAATTGCACAGCAAATCACAGAGTGATGTTCAGGATGTGTGATGTTCAGGATGTGTGATGATGTTCAGGATGTGTGATGTAAGCAGTCATGGCGTAACATAGGGAGTACTCAATTCACAGATGGGGCTAAGCAGATATATGTATATTATTATTTTTAAATATACTGTATATAATTAAAAATCTTTTTGGTAATGATTTGACCAAATAAGTGCACCAAGTCAAAAAATATATATATATTTTAGCTTTGTACTCACCTGCCCAGATGCCTGTCACCTTCTGGAGTGTGACTTTAACACAAGAGCTGTATTTGTTTGTGGTACAGTTGTAGTTCAGTTGCACCACACTGCCGGTGTTAAGCTCAAAGCGCTGGTTCTTCCTGCTCATGTACCAGACAGCACCGTCTGTCTTCTCCTCAAATATGCAGTTCAGAACTGGCTCAGACTTATAGCACACCGTATTCTCTGGGGACTTTATGGTGACCATTCCTGTGTGAAGAAGGCAATATAAATACACAGCAATACAGTAATTATGATTAGACTAGAAGTAAGAGGTACAGCCTTTTTAATGTCTGTCCATCCGTTTGTGAGTCCCTACAGTCTGTCTATCCAAGACTGGTATGAACCAAGAAACCTCAATGTCTTGGTTCATTCTCCATCGTCCATACTCACTCATCTCAGTGGATTATGATTTTAATGTTTAGCAACTACTTTGACCCAAGACAATTTACCTTTAAAATAATTGGGAAAAGCATGAGGATGAACTCTTTACAGTTTGTCAAATTTGCACAGAATATATCTCTTCATTTATTATCCAGATTTCAATGAGTACATCCAGGCTCCGAAGTGGAACATAAACATAATGGCCTTACATTAGCCCAAATTTTAGAGAACTCCAAAATCACCAGTTTATTGCAAGATCATGAGATGAGTTTGCAACGGATGTTAGGTATTTATTCAATAAGGCTTAAATGGAGATGCTAACTTACTCTAAACATCCATGATTACAAATTCGTAAAGTCTGTTCCAAAGACATTCAGTGTGTTTTAATGCACTTAAGTAACCAGGTTGTAGCCGTAACCTGAGCGCTTTCCCCAGTAACCAGACTCCTTTTCCGTAATCATTCCGTTATTGAATGAGAGAAACTTGATTTTTTTCCCCATGTGGATTTCTACTGAAGAGCGCAGATTTCGTTTCCATGCATAGACTTTACCAAGGTTTACAAATATTAATCTATTATTAATAAATTTTTTTATTAATTATTTTTTTAATTAATTAATTATTATTATTAATTCATTTTAAAAAAAAAGACTGTATAAAAATATGGACCTATTTTCGGTGACGTCACCCATAGGTTTCTGAAGAGCCTGAGTGAATCCAAAAAATTGGCAAAGCTTGGTCTCGTAGGTGGAATCGAGGAGGGCCCAGGTGACACAGAAGAGCAGTCAATTAGCGACTAGCGACCCATTCGCCACCCACCTGTCACTTATAGCAGCTTAACCCTTAAATATGCATAACTTTAGGCTTAATATAATCTAAGAGGGTGAGTTATACCAACAGTGTTTTTTGTATCAAGCTGTAAACATGTTTATGTCTGCTCTAAAGTTGGGCATTTTAACATGGACTCGCTCTTAGAGCCAGCATCAGGTGGCCATATAGATAATTACATGCATCCTCATATTCAAAAATAATCCAAAATTCGACTAAAACTGAAACACAGGAGTAACCTCCAGAAGTCTAAATAATTCTGTATATACGAAGCTAAGGGCAGACTCTTTATTCGGCGTGATGACTTTTTGTATTCTCATTGAGCCACTTGTTAGCAACTGATATTTTTAGGACACATAGAAGCTTCAGAAATTCCCGAGTGTGGTATTCACGGACGTATTTTATGTGGTAGAATAAAACGTTAAAATCTCTTAAGATTGTGTTAACCACAGACCTTATTTTAGGAATCTAACCAAAAAACTATGAAAAAACACCACTGACTGGGTTGTAGGACTCGTTCCTGCACCACTCTATTGAGAACATGCACTACAACAGCTAGTAAATATAGTTACGGAGTCAACATGATCTAAATGAATGACAATAAACAGCAACAATTTCATACTGACCTTCAGTCTTCACCACAATTTGAGCTCCAAGGATGCTTTCTAGTTTAGTCACAATGCTCTGAAGTTTAGAAGTCTTAAATTTGACGCTGACAGCTGCCTCAAAGTCAGCAACTGTGTTTTCCTGCCTTTAAGATTTGGAAAAGATCCATTAAAAGATTGTTGGTTAGTGACACAATATCTGTTTGTATTTGTGATAAAAGTAATTTGAGATTTGCAACTGAAATGCTTTGCCTACGACCAAGGTGCGACCACTGACAAACCTAGCTTCCTAATAACCATGCACATTTTTAAGGTGTCTTTAGACAGAATGCGAGACAATTTTGGGGGAGTTTTTCCTGATCCGTTGCAGGGGTCCTTAAACAGAGGGTGCTGTATGCTGTACAGGTTGCATAGCCCCCTGAGCCAAATTTGTGATTCGTGATATTGGGCTATATAAATAAAATTGACTTGCTTTTTCACGCAAATTTGGCTGCTGGAATTTTGTTTTGACAAAACAGCTAATGTATCAACTGCACGGACGTTAAGTGTAGCGGCTCGCTTAGCAAGGTACACACTGACCAGTGTGTGTGTGTTTGTGGAGGGTGTCTATGGTTATGATGTCAAAAACATGATATATATTTTACTATAAACTCTCCCCTTTTCCATCTTGTATCTATTCATCCGTGAATTGGAGTTATAAAAACCTTTGGATACATGCAATTGTTGAAAAGTTTAAACATTTTCAACACACACAAACGTACAAGTATACGTATACATTTGTTTTCAATATGCCCTGGCCGAATTACAGTACAGTACAATTGCATTAGTCAGTCTGTAATAGAATTGACAAAAGGTGTGTGGGGTCACTTAAATTTAGGTCACTCTTAGATTAGAATTATGGAGTAAAGGGTAAATACAAATAAAATCTTTGCAAAGTACAATACCTCTGACTGGTTACATTCAGGTATTCAAAGCCATTCAGGTCTTCAAAGTTAGATACAAGCTTTAAAAAGAAAGAGCATTAAATCAGTTATATTTGACTTATGTATTACAGTGACAAAAATCTTCAAGAATGTATACGTATACATTTGTGATAGGAGCGATAAATATACCTTTTTAGTTTTGGAAGATTCCCAGGAGTTTCCATTCAATATAACTGATCCAGTGATCTGAACTGTGTCAATAGCAAACGTTATCATTAGTTTTTGTTCTGATATCAACAAGCATATTTGTCCATATGGAAAGAATAGTAAAGTACATCAATAAAATCTAAGAACACAGTAGTAAGCAGGACTTTCAGATTACAGTGAACCTCATCACAGTTACATCACAATTTGTCACACATCAGGACTGTTACCTTTGACTTTGGCAACGCAGAGTGGTGTGATGTGGGACACGTTTTGTGTGCAAGCAATTTCTCGGCAACAGTTGTACTCGTAGCACACTACGTTGCTCCAAATGTACTCGGTAAAGCACTTGCAAGTGGATTTATCTCCAACAATCAGGCACTCTAGAAAGAGAAGCCCAATCTTGGTTTGATCACAATTGATAGACGGTTACCTGCCTAAACAAGTAAACAAACCTACAATTTATAGCACATTTTGATTCTAATGTTGCTAAAGATTGAAGCATTGCAATATGCGACATTACCTTTATCTAAATAAGTCCCACCCACTTCAAACCAGAGTGAAGAGCACAAAAATTGTTTGTTTTTGAGCAACCGGCACTGTTGATTTTGGTTGTAAACAGACTTATAGCCCAATGGTTTCTCACAAAATCACATTAAAAAAAATGAATAGATAAATGCAAAGCACTGAGTGTCTAACAGGAGGGTGTTACCAAATCAGAAACTACAGTAAAGAGACACCGAACCTGGTAGTGCTTTATAAAGCAGGGTTAGTGTGTTGACCAGCTAACTAAATGCTGCAGGCAAAACATGAAAGGAGCCGGTTTTGTTCAGGATTACAGATAAAAACATATGACAGAGCCACCTCCTGACCAATCAGAGGATTTAGTAACTGCATTATGTTCAGCTTAATTGTTACATTTTATATTCTACAACTATGCTCCATGTGTATAACTTCTCAACCTTATTGAACAAATACTTTTTACTTTTGCAATGAATGGATTACAGAGAGGTTATCAATTCTTTCATTTATCTCAATAAATATGCTGCTAATGTTGCTTATGATTGTCAATTTTTCACAATCACAAGTTGGATTGGTAAACCTAGAGTTAACAGGACCTCAGAAAAAGTCTTAAAAACTTAAATTTCAGTGAGACAGCTCCCTCTTTCCCTCCATGCAAAAAATAATCTAACAAACAAAAACAGGAAATAAACAACTATTTGTGTACTTTTCTCATGTTTGGTGTTGGCCCAAACCTACACCTACTGGTTATCATTACATTTTTTGGGGTTTAAGGCCCAGGAGAGAATATTACAGCCTCTCTCTAGCAGAAAGAAGCCGGTTTAGATACTTTTCAAAGAAGGGGGCAAATGAAAGACCTTTTGAGAGCTACCAAAACGGCTGTAAACAGACTTTTGAAGGTGTGCTTAACAGCTCCTGTAGTCCTCTACATGTTACCTAGAATTCCTAAATCAGCATCCTACTGCGTCCTAATGTGAAACTTTGCATATGCAAACTTAATTTCAACCTTAACTTTACAACATTGATAGCTGATTAATATTAACTATTTATCAATGCAGGTTATTGGCTTTTCAAACTCGAAGATATTGAGTATTCAATGCGTCTTTATATTGCTGAAATGTGGATTTGTTTCACATTACAATAACTGTGTAGTGAATGCTGAACTGTGTTGCATGCCCCTTTACCTCTATCTATTTCCCACTCACTGTATTAAAGAAGAACTGCTTGGAATAATAATCAGAGAAAGAGGAAGGTGCTTTAGTACGATACCTGCTACCAGTTCACTGTGTGAGAGGATCACATTCTTGGGTTGTTCTTCACTTGTATTGTGCACTTGCAGGTCAGTTATCATTTTCAAAACTGACAGGATGATGCTGGCCTCCAGTGTGACATTACTTCCCACCATCAGCTCACCAACGTAGACATCTTTAACATCTACATGAAATATTTTATGTGTTATCTTTTTGTATTTTGAGCAACTCGGTTGAGTTAAAAATAGTGATATAATGCGAACAAAAGCACCTTGGCTGAAGTTGTTGAGAGGTGAGAGAACCAATATCAACTAGGCATACAATATACTTAACTACATGATACAATACAGTATTTCATTTTGGAATTACATGATTGCATAGTTTGAATATAAATTTGTAAGCGGTGGATTTATTATGCTGCGATAAACACAGAAAAATAAGGATGGTGGTCAACAACAAAAACAAAAATGCAAGAAACACTACAAATTCAGGCTTTGCAAGAAACGAAAAGTTGGAGAACTGCTGAAAACATAGGCAGAGAATAACATTATTCATATGGTAAAAGGGCTGGCTAATTTCGCTCTATTTGACTAAAATCACTTAATTGTATTCACTTATTTCAAATAATGCATATCATTTGTAGACTCTACATGGAACGTTTTTGTACTTAGCTATCCTTTATGACAAATTATTAACATGCTGTGTATAAGACATATATATTATATATTATTTGGGTCTCGGAGCTTAATGGAACAGTAAGTTAAGACTTTATTCCAAATATGTATTTGTGACGTCAATTCCAGTCTCATAACTGTGAACAAACCATTGCTGTGTTTTGACTTTGACAGATGAGGTTAAATAAAAGTAAATGCAGCCAATAGCCTACAATAGCTAACTCAATTTCAAACTCTCCGTCTCTCCGTCCCATCAAAGGTGAGCACTATCGAGATGCTGGTGAGAGCATCTAACCACTTTTCCTTAACCTCGATGGAAAACATCATGAGGTCAAGGAAAGATGTGAAGGACAACTAATAAAGACTTAGGATAAGACAACCGGGTTGCTAAGAGAATCCGAATGCACTTGAACTAGGCTACGTAAGTATGTGATGGATGTTATTGTCGTGGGTCTGCCGTCGCTTTAAATGTTGCTGCCCAAAGGAATTGTGGGATGGCAATATCTTCTTTCCTTTCGTAAATGGTATGGTCCAGTATACCCAATGCTAAAGGAGATAAGAATGGAAGCATTGAAGCACATATTCTTAGCATTAAGAGATTTCGACCAGCTCTCATCATGGTTGCCACTTTGATACTTCCGTCATATTACTTAGTTAGCAACCTTCCTAAGCAAAAAACAGCAGCAGCCCAGGCCTTTAATCCTGGCCCAATTTGTGGACATTTTCTGAGGTATTTCACTGAAGCATCCTACATGACAATGTAGCTGAACGACTCACCTGCTGAAAAGACCTGCAATGGCAAGAACAGGCAAACAACAATTAGTCTTTCTGTCATGGGGGGTAATTCAGTGTTATGTCAAATTAAAACATATACATTTTATCTTTTTTCTTTCTTTCTACTCAGTGAATAAAATAGTGTATACATGCAGAACTCCAAGCTATATGCATTGAAATACAATATTAGAATGAAATGAAATTCAAGTAGAAATGTAAACAAAATTCACTTAGTTATAGTCCTGTCCAAAAATACATATCACATTAGACTGAGAAGCATTTTTACCTGATAGTAGATGTGCACAGCTCCAATCAGAAGCATAAACATCCTGGGACACATTGTTACTCTGGTGTAAAAAAAAGAAAGAAAAAAATGTATACTGAAATTAGCTACAATTAAAGACTGAAAATGCATACATCCACAAATGCACATGCACATACATATACATGCATAAACAAAACACTAACATCTTCTAAACTGATGAAAACATTTCAATGTCTGCATGCTAATTATCAGGGTTAACTGACAATTAATGAGTTTTGAGTTTGAACAGCTGTCACACAGCTGTATATCTTTTGATAGCACTTTGGCTTTAGGGGGAGATACAGTATCTCTCCAGCTACTTGGCAGATTGTCATGAAATTAAACAGGGAAATTCAGGGAACTCAGAGCATGATTCCTAACCAGGTGATCCCCTGATCTTTAGTTTGTCACTGTTGCTATCTCCATGTTTTTCTACAACATTCTTCTTATACGTTGGGTGCCAGGACAGTATATATTTAAAATCAAGGTAAGTTACGAAATACACATGATACTTATACCTGTACCTGTAAAGGCGAGACACTACAGGCAAAAACATGTTTTTTTTAATACAGTGGTCAATTTTGGATTTTGGGCTATTTTGCTTCAATAACATTTCTTCTTTAGACTATTGGAAAGAAAACCTACAAAATACACTTTTAGGTATTCATTTTGTAGACTTTCGTCTATTTGCGTCTGTAGATTTCTCCCAAATTCAGATAAAATTAGCATCAGGTAATGCCTTGTTTACATATTCAAACATTAAAATTTCTGAGAACTGGAGAAGTTTCATAGTGATATCTATTCGTTTATTTTAGTTCATCCTATTCACCTGTAGTGTCATTCAAAATGTATGTAATTTTACAATACATATCTATAAAGGCTGTTTTTTTAAAATGAGTTTGTATCTCATACTCTGAGCCCGAAATCTCTACGTCAGTAGCACTTACATACACCAAACTTTCCAGTTTCATTCCTATCTATATTCTGGAGGTTTTTACTGAAGGGTGTGATCATATATAATTCATAGCCTGATTTATATAACATTTTATTCCTAAAAGCATGGCAACAATTGATTTTTTCTCTATGCAAATTTGCACATACTTAGTAAGATAATTCTTAATTTCTATATTTAAACATACAGTTTCAGAAAACTTATTGTGATCACGAAAGTGACAACTGGGGAAGTTTCATTGAGATGTCCAATAGATAATATAAAAATGTTTACCCTATTCCCCTGGGCTGAGTCTGTTCTCACAGTGTTTAATTACAATCATCTTTCTGTAATTTTTCTGTATCAGCCGTTCATTAACATGTTTATCTTAAAACTTTCACAAGTTTTGAGATACTTTTTGAGACACGCTTACCAGCAATTATCTGTTTTTCCTTCCCGAAGTAAGGGAAGCTCATGTTTTAGCTTGTCAGACTTGTCTGAGTCACTTTGAATTTGTTTTAGAACACAACAATGTTGGTGGTTTTCCCTGCTTGCTGTAACAGTGCACTGCCCACATCAGTGGCGGTATACACCCAGTGTGGTCAGAGGCCTGTTGATGCGGTACAGGTCATTGCCGACCTAATTTACCTGTTGTGTTAGGACATGGCTTCCTTTCAGCCATTATTACACCGCAGTTATATAACACTGGACCCTATTGCACGCTGACATGTGCAAATACACAGTAACCACACCTGCAAATGCATACATTAACAAACCAAGAACAGTTGGACTCAATAACAGGAACACCTCAATGTTATACCCATTATAATTAATTATAACATACCGTAATGATCATTATTATTTTCGGATCTTACAATGTCAATTTTTGTTATGATCGTGGAACATTATAAGCGTTCACAAAAGTAGAGTTTTCAATCTTTTATATTTCTGAAAGAATCTGCAGAGCATTCCTCTGCATGACCTCGATGTTTGAATATCGACACAGTAAAGCTGCTTCCCCTTCGGTATGAGCTTTCAAAGGGAGAGAAAACTATTTTCACTCCCCCTGAGCAGAACCATTTTCCAAATTAAAATCAGAGTAAATCAGCTGTTCACTTTTTCGGATTCTTTGCTTATGCGTCACTTATTCATGTAAGTAGAGAAATCTCCATGCAGTCCACCTCTATGATATTAAAACAAATATGAGTTAATGTTTGGCCTGTGAAAGAGTACACTTACCGTTAACAAAATACTGCTTGGACTTCCTGGACCTTATTATTTTTTTGCAAGAATAACATGAACATTTTTACACTTAATGGTAAAGCATTTAATTTTGACTTCCAAAAAGGCTTAAGGTTTCTATAGCAGTACCAAGGAGAGCTGTCAGATTTAATCAAAACAGTCAGTTAAGACTTAAAATAGAAATACAACTTTGTGGAAGGATTTAGGGATTGTCGGACATATGGACTGATGATTCTATTTACAATATTAGAAATAATACTGTCTATAATACACTGCTACGTAGTACAATCTAGCCTCTGTAAAGATCTCATCTCTCTCACAAAGTCAATAATACATTTATTAAAAGCTCTTACCTTGGCTTCATACATAAAGCAGATGCTTAACCCATCCACTTGGCTGCAGTTACTAGACAGAAAATCGACTGTACTCCATATCTATCAGGTGCACATCCGAATTAAAGTCAAAGTAAGTGAGCACATATGTCAGAAAGACTGAGTGAAGCGGGACAGGGTGTGTGTGTGTGTGTGTGTGTGTGTGTGTGTGTGTGTGTGTGTGTGTGTGTGTGTGTGTGTCTGTGTGTGTGTTGGGGGTGGTGGTGGTGTCACAACACACTTATATCATTTGCATTGATGGCATGTCTCCATGCCAGCTGGACTCGTCAGCGTGCACACAGAGCCCTGAAGCTTTACATGGATATTTGTCTACCAAATCAAACATTCTCCTTCAGGAGGTCGGTCACTCAACACGTTGAGTTTGTGCTCCCTTTCACTCAGCTGGCCTCATAAAACATCGTGCTGAAGATCCTCGATTATCACAAAGAAGTGTGGGGTAACCAACAAACAGCCAATCGCATGCCACATAGACTGATCCGAATCAGACTTGTAATCAGTGGTGGAAAGTAACTAGCTACTCCACTACTGCACTTAAGTACAATTTTGAGATATTCCTGCTACTTCATACTAATTCAGAGGCAAATATGTACTTTTGAACTCTACTACATTTATCTGACAGCTTGAGTTACCTTGAAGATTGAAATTAATAATAAGTATGTATAGTAAAAATGAATACATCAGTAGTCATAATTCAATAGTATATTATTATATAATTCTGAAATCGGAGTACTTCTTCCACCTCTGACACTGCAGTTTCTTTACGGATGAACTTATAAGGGCACATGAAATACACTGCCCGTCCAAAAAAAAAAAGTTGCGAACTCTAATATTTTTCTGGACCGCCTTTAGCTTTGAGTACGGCACGCATTTGCCGTGGCATCGTTTCGATAAGCTTCTGCAATGTCACAACATTTATTTCCGTCCAGAGTTGCATTCATTTTCCGCCAAGATCTTGTATTGATGATGGGAAAGTCGCACAATGGTGGTGGCCAATCCATGTGTGAACAGGATGTCTCATGCTCCCTGAACCACTCATTCACATGTGAGCCCCATGTATCCTGGCATTGTCTTCTTGGAATATGCCCGTGCCATCAGGGAAGAAAAACTCCATTGATGGAAAGACCTGGTCATTCAGTACATTCAGGTAGTCAGCTGACCTCATTCTTTGGGAACATAACGTTGCTGAACCTTGACCTGCCCAACTGCAGCAGCCCCAGATCCTCACACTGCCCCCACAGGCTTGTAAGGGAGGCACTAGGGATGATGGGTGCATCACTTCATCCGCCTCTCTTCTTACCCTGATGCGCCCATCACTCTGGAACAGTGTGAATCTGGATTCATCAGACCACATGACCTTCTTCAGTTGCTCCAGAGTCCGATCTTTATGCTCCCTATCAAATTGAAGCTTTTTGTTCCGATCAGCCTCACTGATCAGTGGTTTTCTTACGGCTACACAGCTGTTTAGTCCCAATCCCCTGAGTTCCCTCTGCATTGTGCGTGTGAAAATGCTCTTACTTTTACTATTAAACATAGCCATGAGTTCTACTGTTGATTTCTTACGATATGATTTCACCAAACGTTTAAGTGATCTCTGAGTTCTTTCCGACCACATTTCTTCCTCGAAGATGATGGTTCAGCACTATCCTTCCAGGTTTTAATAATGCGTTGGACAGTTCTTAACCCGATTTTTAGTAGTTTCAGAAATCTCCTTAGTTGTTTTCTTTGCTTGATGCAGGCCAATAATTTGACCCTTCTGAAACCGATTAACATCCTTTCCACGACCACAGGATATGTCTTCTGACATGGTTGTTTAAGAAAGGAGAAGCTACTCACTGCATTAGCTAGGGTTAAATAACGTGTTGCCAGCTAAAACATATTAATCACTAAAGTAATTATCCAATGGAAGCCTCTTACCGATTTGCTTAGTTAAATCCAGGTGGTGACGGGCAGTGTATAAGACTCATGGTAAAATAAAAATATATATAATCCAAAAAAAAAAAAGTATTGCAAAAATCAAGAAAGATAAATAAATAAATAAATATTTAAAATACAAAAAAATGACAAAATACTATAAAATATGGATAAAGAAAAGAAGGAGTGTTAGAAGAGGTATTTTTGTGCTGAAATGTGCAAAATTGTCTGAGGAGTTTGCAAAGGTTTACAGTAGTAAGTATAAAAAGGAATATGCACAGATATGGTGTATGTGTAAGATATGACGAGAATTTTAGTTTGTAACATTCAAAAAACAAACTAACATTAACAACATAATATAACAGAGTGTTGCAATTGTGCTAAAGACTATTTATTGTGTTGCAGAGATATCTACTGAAATTAGCATGCTAACTGACTAGTAAAATGTAAGCGTAAAAAGATAAATCCCGAAATAGGAGAGTTAGTTATTCCAAGTACCTCTGCTGTTGCATTTACGGTATTTTGAGAAATATACATAGCATCACCCTGTATGTAGATCAGGCCATGTAAAGCCAGGCTGTGAGTGTAGAGAAAAATACATAAGGATTCATCTCTTTTGTGGACATGTTAGTGTGGCTGGATATAATGTTCCACACTGTGAGCCCAGTGGCACTGTTGGGGAGGTGTACACCATCAGGCCATGCAAATGACTTAATAGCCATATAAGAACAAATGAGACAAAAATAACCACAGGCTAAATATTACAGATACAGTCAGTGTATTGTTACTGACAGGAGTATCAAGCTCCTACATGTCTATTTTGACATGTAGAACATGTGTAATATTAGTGTCTTTGGTATGTTATTGTAATGTATTTATTTGTCACTATCCACTGTAGTTTGATATTAGGTTTAAAAGTGCAAAGTGTAAGATATGGCTAGAATGCAGGTTAAAACATTGAAAAAATTAACTAAGATTATGAACAGAATGTGAAGAGGTTACAGTGTTGGGTTGTCCATCAGTCGGAGAATCGGTGGTTCGATCCCCGGCCTCTGCAGTCAGCATGTTAAAGTGTCATTGGGCAAGATACTGAATCCCAAATTGCTCCCGGTGGCCAACGGTGTGTGAGTGTGTGTGGATGGTTATCACTTAAGAACATGTGGCACCTTGTACAGTCACATCTGACTCTGTATGAATGTGTGTGAATGGGTGAATGTGTGTGTTGTAAAGTGCTTTGAGGGATCGCAAATATTGGAAAAGCGCTATATAAATGCAGTCCATTTACCATAATCTAAAATATAGGCCAACATTTTTACCAGCTCTCAGCAGTTTAGTTTGACAGAAATGTGCATATTCTTGCTGTGCTTTTAATTAGTCAGATGGATGGATGGATGGATCTTGTGTTACAGCAGCAGGTTATCCCGGCATTGTACAGGAGTTAAACAAATACGCAGTAAATATACATATTAACCCAAGAGGAGATTTATGTACTACACGTAGCTATGAAATACAACACACAAATTTGTGCGTCATTTAGGAGATGAGCTAATGATAGCCAGCGCTTACATTGATAAAGTGGCCGCAAATCAATCACCTGAAGACGGAATATTGTGAGAAATTCTGCCGTAATTTTGACTGGCTGTCACAACATAATGGAAGATGTGGAGTTCATGTAGGCAATAGACAACCCTACCAACATGAGGATAGCGGTATCTAAATTGCCAGACAAAATCAGAGCAAAAGTGGCCATATCTGAGCCACTTGTACTTCCTGCCTATCTTCTTTTGAGGGATCTGTGCAAAGAAAAGGAACGGTAGAATGAGGAAATCAGTGGCTTGCAAGCCGTTCAATGGTGTAACTGGCTGAACGATCTCACTCACCTCTCGGTGTTAACCCTGTGGGTTTTGCACAGTAAGGGAAGCACAGTGGAAGCACGGTTGTGTCATTTCTCTGATGCAAGTGAGGATGCCTATGGCACAGCATCTTACACATTCTTCCTTTGTGAGGGGGAAGTCTAGAGTGGCCCCGCTTAACCACGTACAGCAGTTGTCGCAGTGAAGGTGGACAAGATATTGCAAGAAGAAATGCAAGTCCCACTTTAGCAGTCTATTTTCAGTAAATGAAGTTACTGCTGGACTGGGAGAATTTAAATTGAAGTATGTTTACTTTTTAAATAGGTTTCTCTGCTCAATTATATTTGTTTACTGCTGTTCTTGTTTATCACTCCCAAGCTATAAAAATTATATACGATAGCGAAATAAGTTTGATCGTCAAAAGGTAAAGCACATTAACAGAATGAATGAATGCTCATAGGACAGAGCGATATATTTAACATCAATCACAAAATAATTATGGATATTTTTCTTTTCCTATTGAAGTAAAACTATCAAAATATAATAATAGAAATATTTAACGCCATTAACTTTGTTCTTCTGTTATTACATGAAATATATCCCTTCATATGTCTTGAACAAAACCTTACATTGATAATTTTGGTAGCTTTTATTTAGAATTAGCTTGAACCCCTAAAGGGTAACCTGGCCCATTTTTTTTACCCATGTTCAAAGTGACTAATGAGGACAACAATTTTTTTAATTAGTGCAGTATTGAGCGAGAATGCTGCAGATGGTCGTTAAAAGGGCCGCAATGTAATCGCTCGGGCTAATTCCGCACTGTCAATGTACGTGCACTAAAAGTGCTTGTTTTTGGCACTGACAGGCTCAGAGTAATATTATAAGTGTCTGACAACATTACGGAAAAGGAAATTAAAACATTTTTCTTTAACTTTCGCTGTTTGTCAGAAGACAATTGACATTTGTCGTACGGGCGTGCACACACACACAAATGTCATATGACAGTAACATGTTTCTCAGGGTCTTTTCACATTTCGTCCCTTTCAGCCCTCCAAACGAACTGAAACCGATTAGTCAGCATTTTTTGTGTTTATGTGAACTCTCCAAAATAACTCAGACCCGAGCCCTAGATGTGCTTCGCTTCAAGTCAGCGTTGGGGTTTGCTTAACCTGTGCATTGTGAACACAAAGTGCTCCAGGTTTGCTTTGCCTTTTGCAATTATGTTTTAGCCCTCTAGGCTTGCTGTAGAAAGATCACGTGCAATTGCACTGATATCGCACAGAAACGCTAAGGTACTGCAGAATCGTGTGACATAAAAAAAAAAAAAAAACTCAACAGTATTCTGTCGCTGAAGTAAAAGGTTTGAGCTTCAGAGGAACTACAGAGTGAACAGAAAGAGGACTGAGGCACCATCAGAGCTAAAGTGCACCAGAGAGAACTGAGTCCCGTTTCAAATGAACTGACAATGTGAACACAAAAATAACTCCTTTTCTGTTTGTGTGCTGCAGTAAATACTTTACATGTAGTGTTGAGATGTGGGAGAAGAGAAGAGTGGAACGTGGGTGTTTCTTCCCGTTGCTCAACATGCTAAAACGGCAGCAGGGAATCATATAAAAAAAAGAGCTTTTTCATATGTTCTCTGTGTAAATTTTGGCACTCCCTCTACCTGTTTGGAATTATATTTGACTGATAGTCCCGTCAAGTAAATTTGTCATTGTGACGCCACGCCTTGAGTAAACAAGTTCACTGATCTGTGGAAGACAGCCTTGACTTGTGTAACTGATTTAAATGGCAAAGTAAACCAAAACCGGGAGCCATTTTGCATCTACGTTGTGGAAATTTTGACATTTGAAAACAATGCGATGAATGCTTTTGAATGTCGAAACAAAGCAACTATTAGCTCTATGTGCTATTACATGCAACTCTTTTTGTCAAAGACAATAATGATCTGATGAAAAATGGTTCAAACCAATTCCTACTACATTACATGTAATGCTCTACACCCAACACACACTATGTCATACTAATAATTAGCTGCTTCATGAGTTTCACTCGTTGTAGCTGCGATGAAGAAAGAAAGGAAAAACAATGTTTGTGAAACAGCTAGTTGCTTGCCATGCTGACTGACCAGAGCTGTCTGCAAAGACAACCAAGACACCAGATGACACATTGTTTTATGCTGTTTTTGCAGATGGTTGCAAAGTGATTAAGTCTGGCAAAACAAAATCACGACCGATGGTAAAGCGAGAGTCCACAGGCAAACTAGCGGCTCTTTGAGGCCTTACTTTATGTAAAGCAGTGCTTTGAGTTGAATGGTAAGGTAAGCATTCTAAAATGCTCACAAAGATGACACTGACGTTTTGAAAAACTGCCATCATTCCAAGACATTGAGGCATAGTAACTCCCGCACTTAGTGGCAACAAGAAGTAAATATTGTGTGACAAACATAATTTGATTAATAGAACATTTATGTCTACACTTCATATACAGCAACAAAATGTGTGTTTAGTGCGTTCTCTCTAGCCCCCGGCATAGCGGACACAGGAAGTGATACATCATTTGCAATGCATCATGTATATACTGTGAGTGGACAATGAGTTAAGGTATTTAAGTTGATTATCAGATCGTTTTTTGTCAAATTTGTAATAAGAATAAAAGTAGCAATACTACACTGTAAAAATACTCAATTACAAATAAAAAGGCCATCATTTAACATTGAACTAAATGCATTTTCCAGCTAATAATTCTGTATTTTTACTTGAGTATTGCAAGTCCCTATTATAGAGATTGGCCCTTGGTCTTTTTTAATGTGTGAGCAGGGTTTTAATGTCCAGCTACAAACGAGTCATCATAATCTATGAACTGATCATCATGTTTGTATGTAAAATCGGTAACACTTTATATTAAGAAACACATATTATTATTAGCATGCATATGAGTAGCATATTGTCTCTTTATTAGTCATTATATAGCACTTTTGAATGCCTTATTCTGCACGACCATATTCTACAACTACAAGGCCATTTATTAAACGTTTTACTACTCCTTATTGATAGTAAGTAGTAGGGAAGGAATAGTACAAACTATTTTATTATGCTTTGCTCAGTGTGGGCCTTATAAGGTGGTAGTACCATAAGAATATTCATTCTCCCTCAATAACACTAAATAAATATGGTCTATTCTTATGTAACAACACAAAAAAAACTGTTAAAAGAGTAATAAACAGCTCTACCTGCATCCCGGCGGCGGTTAGGACAAGGCTAGGGTGCCAATTGCTTTCTCATTTCTGCCACTTTGAATTTAATCTAATAAATAAACTATGAAACATACACAAACCGTGGCTGTATGACTGACAAGCCAGTCGGAGCATCTCTACTTCTTCGTTCTCCGGACTGAGGTCAGACTGGCGCTGCAGTAAGTCACTTTCTTGAGGAACAAGTATTGTTACATGATGTAGAAGAAACCAAAACCATCCAAAAGGACAGCGTGGAGAGCTAAGCTGATTTGATCATGAGTGATCGAAGAAGAGGCCGATGGCAGGATAGTGCAAGATGCCATCCACGTCGCCCAGGACGTGTAAGAGTCATCATCAAGTGCGATGACACTGACATCCTTGCGTTGCTCTTGTGTTACGCAAGTGGCAGCAGGTTTGAAGAAGAACAAGAAAGGGAGAAAGGGGACCAGTGTACCAGTGGTGGATGAGTTGAGGTATGCACTGGCATCCACCTGCCTCCAAACTGCCCCCGACTGAAGGTTCATTTTGGCAACATCTACTAAGTGCCAGGTACCAAAAAAACAGTGCTCTGGAGTGCTGTGGGGAAGGGTTGGGGGTTCATGGAACCAGTGATGTGTGAAAAGGCAGCAGCACCACAAGATGTGCGAGATCTAACCGATCTCTACGGCAAGGACAAACAATGCAGTCAACAGAAGAAATGTCCTTGCTTTGCAGCTGGCTTGGCCTGCATCAAATTCTGTGCCTTTGATTTTCTTGAGTGCCCTAAACGGAATTGTGAATAAATTCTTAAAATGTCGGGTCACATTGTAATTGTATATAATTGTCGGTTATTCATTCAACATCGAGTTCATGATTCATCTTTGATTTTTGCAATTCATTCAGCCAACATTTTCAGTTAAATTGTACAGAGAAAACATTCAAATGTATAGAAAGAGAGGATTTGCAATGATAAAGAAATGTCATTGGCCTACGCATAACCTATTGAATGTTGAAATAAAACCTTTGGGTGGTTAATACATTCAATACGTTTCAATCTATCATAATTGTACTCCACATACTTCTACTTCACCCTTTAAATTCATTCAGTGGGAATTTTGTACTCATACATGTTTCTAAGGAAAGATAAAATAATTAGTTAGACACAGGGGAAACACAAATAACTTAGTGGATCACCTACATTACAAGTGGGCTCTCCCTAGTGGTGCAATTCAGCCAGGGATTGTTGGATGGATTGGACAGGAAGATATGTGTTTATATTTGTACTATATGCTGTGGAGCCATATCTTCATTGTCCATAATGTCCAAATGATGTTTTTTCATAATTTGGACATTATGGACAATGAAGAAATGGGACAGTGCACAAGAGTATTCAATAAATCACTATTTTTGAAAATGGGTTATAAATGTCTGAAATCTGGTTCTGGAGGGAATTGTTGAATTTTGTCAGGATTATGTCTGAATTAAAAAGGACCTGCATTCAAAGAAAGAGCACATGTGTAACATGCTGTGTGCTTACTCTTAATCTCTATACCTCCCATGAACCAAATCTGACAATTTAAACACGTAGACACGTTAAAAATGGTAGTAAATACGATTTTTATTCCAGTGTTATATGCATGTAAACCACTTAGAACAGTGTCAGGGTCCGAATCATTTCTCATTTTTTCCGAGGCTGACGCTGTAACACTAAGGAACAGTACAGATGCACTTCAGTGTGTCTGATCCTCCTGTACTTTGACACAAGCTGTTTCCATGATAGGATGTGATCTATAGTTGAACTGGAATTTCTCCATGTCTGCTCTTGCTGCTCTTTCTTCTTCTTGCTTGTCTTGTTCCTCTTTCTTTTCAGTCTAAAAGAAAAAGGACAGCTCCTACTTGAGGCGTGGCCATTTTAAAAGCCTTTGGACAGCTGCCATATCAAATGTATTTAACATCTGAATTCTACAAAAGAGGTTGACCCCAACCATTCGTTTTTCAGTGTGGACAGAGAGCCTAAATATTTGTACTCAGCTGAGTCAGGAATCAAAACCACGCATTTTACCTTAGGCCATTTGATGCATGAAGAGACTCCTATTCATGCTACGGTTTTAAAGAGGAGCTCAGGATTTCCCTTGACTCATTTAGTACTTGAGCAGTGGGCATCAGTCAGCCTCTTGTGGCCTGTAGGTCATCTGTATTACTGTACAAGGCGGTTGATTCACAGGTACGTACATCTACATGAAAAGTCTCAAAGCAGATTGGCAGTACACGCCTACATCTTCATTCATATGTTGTATGTATCATAAACATTGTGATTATTCTTATAACCTTACAACTAACCGTTATACTTATCAAGATGTTACCTCATGTTCCAAATATGCCTACAGGAAACAGTTTTCATCAGAAATTAAAAGCATTACTTGTTTGTTCCAAGAGCTTTAAGCATCCTCTTGTGGTCGTGTGAATCATTTCTAAATAAAAAACGTTTTTTGTTCAGGGACAAAGTTGGAAGTAGGGTGATGTTGATATGCAATGTAATGTTATTACATGTGGACGAGCTCTTAACGTTATCCGACAGTTGCCACATGCCCAGATGAAAAACGCAAGCACTACAGTATATGTAGCTAATCTTTGCTGGGACGATAGAGTGAGCTAAATGAATGTGTGTTTCAGTCTTCAAAAATTTCTGTAACCCTTTAGAAAAATAAAAAAAAGTAAACCCCCCCTTTTTTTGTGCATGCAATGAAGTAATCCTAATTGGGAGAAGCTGACTGCAAACTCCCATGGGCTGCTGTGCCGTCTTCTGTTATTGTTTTGATTGAGAGCCCCTAGCGGCAGAAAGTACATATTGTACCTTTAAAATAACAGTAGTGGATGGAATCACGTGTCAATATGCATTTTCTTTCGCCAATTTTCTGGAATTTTTTAAATAATAATCTTGAAATAAACACTTAGAAATTATATAATTTGTACTACATTTGGATGGGGATTGTGATGAGTGTGTCACCAAGTAGTTAGTTTGCTTAATGTATGCGGTTTTAACTACAGAGGTGGCAAAACAGAAAGCAGGATTACGGAAAAACTACTCAACTAATTTTCATGAAACTTGGTGGAAGAACCCATTACATTTTGGAGCGTATCTGAATCACAGGGTGGATACACACATTATTTTTCACTTTTGTTAACATTGCCCACTGCGCTCAACGAGATCCCAACTGAAAAAAATGCACGTGAATGCCTCCTTAAATCTAATCCACAGCTCATGAAGACACCAAATTCAGAAGAGCGATTTGCCAACTATTTTTAACAATAGTTTGCTTTTTCTTTCTGGAAATCGCTAATTTGACAGTTATTTTCTGAGGTCTGGTTATGTACTAAGTCACGCAATACCATGACGCAAATGGAAGCCAGAAAACTTCTAGCTTGATATTCAGTGAGTAATATAGACTAATAATAATATAGGCTAAGAAAACTTCTTGTTTGTTTCTTGTTTCCTCATTAAATAGGACTCTACGGGTGTATTTTGTCATTATTCAGATCATTAAGTGGCCATCAATTTGTTTTTGCTAGAAAATAATAAGGCCCCAGGTTGAAGAGGTTAGATGATGAAGGAAGAGAGAGAGAGAGAGTGTGTGTGTGTGTGCGTGTGTGTGTGTGTGTGTGTTGTAGGTAGCCCAGGGACCAACAGCAACACCATCATACATTCACACCTTTAATTGAAGGCTGTTGCATCATATCATCGAACTGGAGACATAATTATGAAGACACTTAAGTGAGCATTTGGATCAACATACATTCAACTTTTGATAAAAACACTTTAATACAAATGAAATAACCAAGAATAGAACAAAAAAAGGAATTATTGTAAAAACTGCTTTTTATGAAGGAATTGATTTTAACCACATTAGCTTTAAAGGCCAGCTTGATGTAGAAATCTCAAATAATTTTTGCTGATTATTCCTTTGTTCAGTTGAAAGATTCATAGTCACTGATTATATTTACCTATTTTTTCCTGAGCTAGCTTGCATCATTGTTCAAACACACATAGGTACGCACATCAATAAGCGATCGCATCAGCGTTCAAAATGCTACAGCGCATTGTCTTCAGTTAAGTCTTTTGCTAGTTCAAACTGTTTTGCGTAGTTCATTACAAAACAAATAACAACATTATTTGGGGGAAAGAAAATGTATTTACATCCCGTGTTGCTTGTATTTTATTGTTGTTGACATCTTTAAGTGCATATGAAACACATTATTCATTCATTCTGGTTTGTGAAAACTAGTAGGCAAGATATCTCCATGTGATCATATGGACCACTACTGAAAACTGTGACTGTAATCTGGGAGAAAATTTGTTTCCCTACAAACGTAATTGAGAAAGTATTTCTGTCGTATGGAAACGTAATTTTTAGAAGACATGGTAGCCATTTGCCATCCATAGAGCCACACTAGCATGACTAACACGCACGATAAGCAAGGTTGTTACTCTATTTTATTTCTTATATGGTCAAAGCATTTTTATGGATATTCATAAAATTGGCTCATTCCTATTATATCATGGTGTATTAAACTGATTTGATAGGAGCACCCAAACCCCTCCACCACAGTAAGGTGATGGTTCTCGGAGGGGTTTGGGTGCTCCTATGAACCTGAGGGCTGTGTTGTCGGGAGCCTAGTGCTCCTGGTAGGGTCTCCCATGGCAAATTGGTCTCAGGCGAGGGGCCAGACAAAGAATGGTTCATAAAAACCTTAATGGAAGAACACAAAAGAGGAGGTGTGACCCTGCCCGGAGGAAGCCCGGGGCCCCGTCTGGAGCCAGGCCTAGAAGGGGGGACACAGGCTGTCCATAACAAACACCATGTTCGAACATAAGGATGCTCATAAGTGTACATGGTACCAGAGCACCTTAGGCCGAAGTTCGATGATCGATTTTGTAATCGTATCATCTGATCTGAGGCCACATGTCTTGGACACTCGGGTAAAGAGAGGGGCGGAGCTGTCAACTGATCACCATCTGGTAGTGAGTTGGGTCAGGGGGTGGGGTAAGAGTCTGGACAGACCTGGTAAGCCCAAAGGGTAGTGCGGCTGAACTGGGAACGTCTGGAGGAGGCCCATATCCAAGAGACCTTTAACTCACACCTCCGGCGGAGTTTCTCTGGCACCCCTGTGGAGGTTGGGGGCATTGAGCCTGAGTGGTCAATGTTCAAAGCTTCCATTGCTGAAGCTGCGGTGGGAGCCTGCGGCCTCAAGGTCTTAGGTGCCTCAAGGGGCGGTAACCCTCGAACACTGTGGTGGACCGCGGTGGTCAGGGAAGCCGTCCGACTGAAGAAGGAGTCCTTCCGAGATATGTTATCACGGGGGACTCCAGAGGCGGTTGCAAGGTACCGACAGGCCCGAAGGGTAGCAGTTAAAGTCTACTCCAAGGTGCTGGAAAGGAGGGTTCAGCCGATAGTCGAACCTCAGATTGAAGAGGAACAATGCGGATTCCGTTCTGGCCGTGGAACAACGGACCAGCTCTTCACTCTCACAAGGATCCTGGGAGTATGCCCATCCGGTTTACATGTGTTTTGTGGACCTGGAGAAGGCATATGACCGGGTCCCCCGGGAGATACTGTGGGAGGTGCTGCGGGAGTATGGGGTGAGGGGGGCGCTTTTGAGGGCCATCCAATCCCTGTACGCCCAAAG
>CALSBV010012138.1:2197021-2220958 GCA_943590825.1 Bovichtus diacanthus
TGAGAGAGAGAGAGAGAGAGAGAGAGAGAGAGAGAGAGAGAGAGAGAGAGAGAGAGAGAGAGAGAGAGAGAGAGAGAGAGAGAGAGAGAGAGAGAGTGTAAGTTTAAGAGGGTTGTTTTGACAAGGCTTATTGATTTTAAAGTCCCTTTGAAGTCAGGAGTGTGTGAAGTATAAAATTGCTTTTCTGTTCACACACTTACTGCAATACAATACAATACAAAACATCTTCTTTTTAGCACATGGTTTTCCCACATTATGACTTTTAGCTCATGAACACACCGTAGTTGGAAGAACGACTTCCCAAATGCAACATTGGCCTTGACGGAGTTCTGCGGCCTCCAAGTTCCATTGTAGTTTACGAATCACGACTGATTAACTGATCATTTTACTGCATTGAGAGTAAAAAGGCTGACAGATATTTACATGTTGTTTAAAAGCTCTGAGAAATTGTTCCCATATTTCGACATTGTTACATGCCAGGCCCCCAAAGTGCCTGTGTTTGTGGTTTTCTTCTTTCCTGCTTTTCTTTTTCTCTCCTTCCTGTTTTCTCTCCAGTTTTAACAAGATGATTGGTTTCCATCTGTGCAGTCCAGTCATGCTGCTAATTAGTTCCCTCAAACTTAAAGCTGACCAATCATCAGTCAGCAACCTCAATTAAAGGACCACGCCTGTGGTCGCAAAAGCTGGGGGGTTCATGAAGCTATAAGACAATACATGTTGTTGTGTAATTGTAGTTGTGGCATTTGGGGTAAGAATACATTTTTGTCTACAGGACTTTATTGACAACTCTAGTTTTGATAAGGTTGGTTTGCCATGCGATGATGATTTATTGTGTATTGCAGCACACTTTAACATTACTGTACGAAAGTATGGTGTTAAAAAATAAATAAAAAATAAGGTTTTGGAAAACCTGATTGAGTTAAAGGTCCTTGTCGTCCTGACTTTAGATAAAAGGCACAGGAAAAGGAGATCGGACTGCAAGCACACAGGCTAAAGATAGAAGTAAAGTAAAAGAAGTTACAGCAGCTTGACATAGAGGCCATGAGAATTTCTTCTTGACATACCAACATAAAGTTCATAAAACACATCAAAGTCGGAAGAACGACTTCCCAACTCCAGAAATGGGACCATTCGTGAATGGCCTTGGCGGTGGTCTCCCCTCACCGAGTTCCATCTAAACCATCTACTGTAAAAGTATCACAGTAGGTGCTGACAGTAAGCCAGCATGTACTAGGACTCTAAAACGTAAGCAGCTAAATGGAATTCAAAACATCATTCATTTTATTTATGCCTTTCCTACAGTGACAATACTGTGAAAATCACTTTAAACAAAAATTGTACCTGAGATTCTAGGCTTTTATACCACAAAAGTGCTATTGTGGTCATTTATCATTAGAATTATCATTAGCATAACGTGTAGCCTACAGCTATATTTGCATTATTATTTCATATCATATCATTATTACTTTCACAATGTGTACAATTATTTCTTGAATTTAGATTGTAATTTCATATCATCACAGTGTGTGCAGTTAGCTAATCTTGTTTTTGTTTTTTATTCTAAATGTGCCTTGTATTGTGTTTTTATTCTCATGTACTACTCTTTTTTTTAATATTGTACAAACCATGTCTCGGCCTCATTCATATTTGGTATTTGAAAGTTAAAAGATTCATTAGTTAAAGTTAATTTTACACACGCAGATCAGTTCACGAGTGATGGTAAGTGTTAAGAAAAAGGGTTTTTAATTATAGGAAGAAATGCCTGTCATCAAGCCATATTCTTAGATTGGGTTTGGATATTCTTAGCCATGCTAGGGGCATGACAATAAATACATTTGTGGTGTCCAGAATTTTTTTTTTTTTTTAATCCAGCATCATCATGAAGATTATATTTGTGGTTGGGTATGAAATATCTCAACAACTGGATTGCCATGAATTTTGCTACAGATATTCAAGGTCCCTAAATGCTTTCCTTTATTCAGTAAAATATCTTAACATCTACTTGATGGATTGGCACCAATTTAGATATCCAGGAAATGCATTTTACTAACTTTGGTGATCCCCTGGCTTGTTCTCTAGTGCCACCATGAGGTTGACACGTATGTTTTTATTGACAAATGAAGGCAACTATTGGATATATTGCTGTTATCTTTGGCACAGACAGTCATGTTGCCAATATGATGAGTTTTAAAAATGTTGATCCCCTGACCTTTCATCTAGCATGGAGCTTGGAATACATACACAACACTTACCTCAGCATCTAAGCACAAAATGGAAAAAGATGATCTTTTACATTTGACAGCAAGATTAGTCAGGAGGCAGAAGGAGGCCGGATCAGCGTTCAGCTCATAGGTGTGTGTATACGACACAGTGGCAGGCATTGCAGGCAAACAGTTTAGACAAGATGCAAAAAGGCATCCCCTGGTTTAATCACACATGTAGGTACAGTGCACTGTGTACAGCTACACACAGCAGTACACACACACAGGCTCACCTCAGTCACATACACTCACACACACAGCAGATGGCACAATCCGCCTGCTTGTCACTTGTGCCTTTTAAAGGCTCAATATCTTCAGTGCCAGCACAGTGAATTGAATAATTTTATTAGAGGAACGATTCACACTCTAATGAGGTGTTTGACGGACACATTTGTTACATAAGATGAATAAGAATCGTCAGTGTGACCTCATTTTTGTGTATTTGATCAAGGAAAGCTAACAGCTGTTTGTCTGCAAATTAGAGCCATGTTGGGCTACATGTGAGGCTAGCCCATTCTTTTCTACAGCATACTTTTCAAATTTTGACTCACATTTATATTGAAATAAAAAGGGTAAGTGTTTCCATACCAATACTAAAGCCGCAATTTCTTGGGTATAGGTACCAATCAGGACTCTGAGGTCATGTCCTCAGTACTGCGTCTGGGCTTTAAGAATCTGTTTCGGGTTGCACCAGCTATTTCTAACTCTATTACTAAGTTTGTGCATTAATTCCTTCCCAAGTTCTATTGCCAAGTTTTAAATTGTGTTTTTCTCTAATCGGGTTGCACCATTAAAACTTAACAAATACCTAAATTAGTAACAACTCTAATAATGTGTAATGTAGTTGCTAGGAAACATCTGTAGTGCTGTCCAATTAAAGACCAATCTCCTATGTAAACAAGA
This sequence comes from Bovichtus diacanthus, assembly GCA_943590825.1. Taxonomy (NCBI): domain Eukaryota; kingdom Metazoa; phylum Chordata; class Actinopteri; order Perciformes; family Bovichtidae; genus Bovichtus; species Bovichtus diacanthus. The sequence goes on from CALSBV010012138.1 coordinate 2,200,186, forward strand.
AATCACTGTTGCAAAAATATATCCATGCATTAGCCACCCGTTTAAAAGTTTTAAAAGTAAAACTTTAAAAGTAAAGTAAAGGTAGATTTAGTTTCTATTTCTAGTTTAGGCTAGGGGGAGTGACCAGGTCATGTCCAGGGAGTAGCACCCTAGTTGGCACCCCATTATCCTAAACTAGGATCTGCCAACTGTTTGACGAGTAAACCAGACTTTCATTCGGAGGTGCAATTCCTACTCAAAACCTGAGAAGCAGCAATCTGCCAGAGTAGCACTAGTCCTGCCAAAACCTAGGATAGGAATAAGATTTTGGTTTGATTTGGAGTGGAGCGGATAAAGTATGAAAGTTTGAATTGCGCTCATATGGTTCTACTGTGTTGTGCTTTAAACTAAAAATGTAAACATTACAGGTCATTTAGCAGACGCTCTTATCTAGAGTGACTTACAGTGAACTAACTACAGGGACAGTCTCCTGGAGCAACTCAGGATTAAGAGCCTTGCTTAGGGGCTCAATGGTGGCAGCCTGGTGTTGAACTCACTAACTTCCAGTGTTCTATTTGAAAGCCTAACCACTAGACCACCTGACTGCTAGACTACCACCACCAAAATGTAAAATAAGTGTGTGTGCATGTGTACTCATTTCATACCACCCCCGCATAACCCACTTGGGCCTGATCACCTTTCATTTCTTTTGTTGGAATTGATTTTGGGGGTCACATTCATCAAAATAAAAAAGTGTTTATCTGTCACTACTTAATTATGATACTGACTTTGAAAGCAATGGGACAAACAAATGTTTCATTGTGACCTGTTACAAGAATAGTACAATGTATACTATATTTCCATATTATACTATTTTTTTTTTTTGAGGTCTCATTCTAGATCCACATTTTCAGAGAGCAGGGTGGCCATAGTTTTCTCACAGGGCCCATATTTCCTTTGTACACCCCTGTAACTACACATATGAGATATAACGTTAATTTGCATGAACATTATTACAGTAGAAGAGCATCCTGTAATCAAAATATCCTACCTATACACTAACTTCTTATGAGACAAATTAGCCTGGAATGCCTTAGACTGCATCCTGGAACCTCTGTAAGGACTCCAGAATGGTCCTAGAACCTTATCTTGGAACCTCTAAATAGTGTACAAAACCCCCTGTAAACACTATGAGAAGTAATGCACACCATCTGTCAGTGGGTGACGCTAGAGAGCCATGCACAATACAGTGCTTCCCATTACCATGCTGATGATGTGTGTTCATTACGCTATAACGTTGGCCCTGCAGGCTCAGTGGTCCCATAGTAAATATGCTCGGAGATGGAGAACAGGGATCTAACGTGGGGTGAGCCATCAGTCTGGAGGGAGCAATCAAAGTCTTTTTTTAAATAGACAATGGTTGATTTGACTCGGCGGCTTTAGCTGGTGCATGAGATAATAGGTGCATGGGCTGGCCATGTAAGCCTGAGCATCATGACAGTCAACATCTTTCTGATAGAAACCTGCCCAGAAGGCCTGTTGTTAGCACCCAAAGCATCTCGTCCCAGAAGCTCTTTTAACAGTAGGCTCTTAAACCTCGAAGGCTTTCAGTCGTAGCTGTAGTTGTAAGATATAATACTGCTGCATGTATTAGGAGTAAAGCACTAATGCTCATGTTCTCATACTTTATAACTATATTATTACTTATTTTTGCACAGTGAGGATACTGACATAAAATTGTCTGAATTGAAAGAACTGAGTGAAAGTAAAGAAAAGTCTGTTAGTTGTGTTAAATGTTAATTTACATTTCGAATGAAAATCTGTCAACATACTGTTGAATTGAACGGAGCAGAGCTTACCAGTAAACATACACTCCTTCTAAACTCAAACTCATAAACTGAAACTAACTAATTCAGTTAACATGATTTATCATATTTCGGTATTCATTTTAGCTTCGACCATGTAAACCGAAGTTGATTCCCAGATAAAGCTCTTCTGCCTCTCAATTTACACATTTTTATAACTGCTGATTAATTTATCCTCTGCCCAGATAGTGAGCAGAATCCTGATGTCCTCATTTGACCAATACTGTCGGTTATTCTTCAGCAATAAAATTGGTTGGATGAGAAATGGGTTGCTGCCCAAAGCCAGCTCAGCCCTGCCTACGACTCTTGACTCCGCCTCAGGCCACGGTATGCCCTGCTTGGCCTGTGGGCAATCACTGAGCACCTGGAAACTGGATCCGACATAGCTCCCCTAAGGCGCAAACTAAGACCGGAATTGACAATAAGAAACAAAACTGGCTTTGGTCAAGGACAAGGTCGCCAGCGTTTGGTGCGATAGTTGAAAAACGTCTATTTCCCCCATTGGATGGCCTCATAGTCACTCCTACCATTTTAGTGCAGATCTTAACTTTGAAGCAGTTCCAAAGTACATATTTATGACATTGCAGGTTCTTAAAGAAGAACGTAATTCGAGTTACTAGCTGGCTCGTCATAAACCTAAACACTGACTTCTGAAGCTAGAAATCGGCTCCCCTTTGATGTTGCTAAGGTCTCTCCAGTGCACCAGCACGCAATTACTTACTTTCACCATTTGTAGTCTATTGATTCTGTATAAACTCAAGTCTTTTCATCAATAAGCACTTGGTGCATCTTTACCTCTTATAGCAACCATTTATTGACAGCTTTGGGAGACACTGCAAATGTTGGGCTCCTCCATAAAAATGCCATCTAATCACTAAAAGCTTTGATCTGATGGCATTGGGCCAGTGTAAACAAATGCTTCGATTGGAAGCTTGCCATACAAAATGAATGACCATCTGGCTTCAGATGGCTGTGTGGAGAGAGATGGAGGCATTTATCAGCCAGTCATCATCAGCTCTGTTTGCTCTTCCCTGCTCCTCTGTCTGTCTGTCGCTGTCTCTCTCTGTCTCTCTCTCTCTCTGTCTCTCTCTGTCTCTCTCGCTGTCTCTGTCTCTCTCTCTATATCTTTCTCTCTCTCTCTCTCTCTCTCTCTGTCTCTCTCTGGCTCTCTCGCTGTCTCTGTCTCTCTGTCTCTGTCTCTCTCTCTGTCTCTCTCTGTCTCTCTCTGGCTCTCTCGCTGTCTCTGTCTCTCTGTCTCTCTCTCTCTCTGTCTCTCTCTCTGTCTCTCTCTGTCTCTCTCGCTGTGTCTGTCTCTCTCTCTCTGTCTGTCTCTCTCTCTCTGTCGCTGTCTTTCTGTCTCTCTCTCTCTCTCTGTCTCTCTCTCTCTCTGTCTTTCTGTCTCTCTCTGTTTCTCTCTCTGTCTTTCTGTCTCTCTCTCTGTCTCTGTCTCTCTCTCTCTCTGCCTTTAATTTTGGTCGCTTCTCTGTCTGTCACTCTCCTCCTTCTGCTCTTCTCCTTTTCTCTTTTATGACTTTGTAGTTTTTTTTTAATTTAGTTTGGTTCCATCCAAGGATTTAGGGACGGATTAAATCAACAGCATAACTTTTAGCCACATTTCTTTTCTTGTATATCTTTTATAGGACACATCTTATCAATAAATTATATAATTCTTTAGTACTTAAAGGATAAAGCTGGTGCTATTCTATATTTTCCTTATTGTCAGTAAATCCCATGAAAAGGCCTAAACCAACAATGTATAAAATACTTTCCGATTTACACAACCTGCCTTTGGCACTCAGCTACGCGCCCATTGGTCTTTAATGAGGACTTAAGTTTTAAAAAATGCATCACATATAGTTTCAAACACAACATTTACGTCTATTTTAGTAAATAGATACTGGGAGATTAATACACATTTGGTGCTCTTGTATCCCAGGCTGAGAGGAAAAAGCCACTCCATCTGCCTTTTGGTGACAGACTTTTCAGGGGCTCTATGGAGGATTTTTGACTGAAGAACTTCAGGCAGGGAGGCAGCCCATGAATTTTTGGCACTCCGCCAAGCAAGCAGTAGGGTTGCCAACTATGCTTTTGCTTCCATACACTGGTGGCGGACAGCGGTTGGAACGAGAACTCCCTTCCTGACATGTTCCTGCACTGCCTGTTTGACGACATTAAAGACCAGTTGGCACCGCCTAACTTACTGACTGACTTCGATGCCCTGGGCGCCCTTGTCAGCAAGAAAACCTGACCTGGTTCCGGGTTAGAGTAATTTGTGCCACTCATCGTATCCCGTGTCAGCTTCCATTCCAAGTATTTTGATTCTCCTTTTTATTTCCTGACTTGTTCCCTCTGCTTACCTGGGCCTGAGGGAGGTGTTTAACAAGTCCTGTGCCACATCTCTTCCTCCTTATCGACCATATGACTGTGTCAATGACTTCCTTTATTAAGGTTAGTGCTGTCAAGGACTGGCCTTTTCTCCCTGACTGTAACAGTTGCAAAGATTCTCGGGATTTGCTAATTTTTAATTTGCGTTTTAGCAGAAATTATAGCTCTGTGGTTTTCCCTCTTCATGCCCTCACCTCTCCTAGCATCAGGTTCCAATGGAACCCCCAAACAAACAAGGCCTTTCAGATCCCGAAACGTTGGTTCACCTCAGCACTCGTTCTGACCTTTCTAGATCCCAAGCTCCAGTTCATCGTCGAGGTTGATGCTTCGGATGTGGGAGTGGGATTGGTTCTATTTCAGCGCGCTCTCTTGAGGCACTGAATGGAGGGGCCGAACAGCTGTTCCTGGCATGGACTGATCACAGGAACCTGGAGTACATCAGGACTGCCAAGATGTTGAACCCCGTCAAGCCAGGTGAAATTATTTTTAGGGTAACTTTCCCTTTTATCATCATAAAGTGGATGTTCTTTCCCGCTACCATCCTGCCTCCTATCTGAGTTGTTGAAGCTGTCACTTGGGACACTGAGAGTGAGGTCAGGCAAGCGCTGGAAGGAATGCAGATGATTGCTGTCCTTCTAACTGTCTTTTTGTCCCAGTCACACTCAAGGTCATGCAGTAGGGGCACATATCTAACCTGAGGCCTCATCAAGGGGTGCGGAGGACAGCTGAGGAGGTCAGCCTCCTCAGACAGCGCTTCTGGTGGCAGTCGCTGGAAGAGGACACTGGGGTGTTTGCAGTCGCCTGTCCAGTCTGTGCCCAGAAGAAGTCCTCCCATCTACGTCCTTCCGGCTTTCTTCATCCCCTTCTCGTGCGTAGGCGGCCCTGGTCCCACATCTCCCTGGACTTTGTCTGACCCCCTCCAAGGGTAATACAGTTATTCTTTCCATCATTGACTGTTTTTCCAAGATGGCACATTTTTCTTCTTCTGCCTAAACTCTCCTCTGCCCAGAGAATGGCAGAGGTCTCTTTCAACAATGTAAAAAAAATTGAATACATCAGATTGGCTTTTTTTTCAATGAAGTCACATATATTGACACATAAACAATCAAAACAAATAGTTTTATTATAGTCTGTCAGTAAATGTTACGCTACTTTGCACAAGTCCTCCTGAAGTGCAGGCATTAAGCTATATGTCAATGTACATTACAACCTACAGCTCTCCGCCACTGCTTTGGCACCACGAAGTGGTGTGTGTTTAAAAATGAGGACATTAACACACGGATGCGGTCAGTCAAAACCTTCATCACCTCCTCCCTCCCTGACTCACTGGACCCTCTGCAGGTTGTTTACAAAGCAAACAGGTCCATAGACGGTGAGCACATTACCAGGACGGAGCTGCCATTCATGGAGGAGCTGTACATCCAGGGGTGTAGAAGGAAGGCACGCAGGATCATTAAAGACCTCCATCACATATACACATATATACATATACATACAGTACATACATCTGTTTATTCCACATATCCACATATTTATATATTATTACAGTATATATATATATATATATATATATATATATATTTAATTCCACTGTACAGTATTTAAAATTGTACAGTCCTTATTCTATTTTATGTGTATATATTCTACTTATTCCTGCATTTCACTTGCACCATTATATCTCTTGCACAATTTTTATTGTACCATTTTATTACTTTATTTAATTTAATGTCTTCAGTAAACTGTATGTTGCATTGTTCGAGGAGCCTGGGACTTAAGATTTTCATTGCCAACAACTCCCCTGTAGCTTTTGTGCATATGACAATAAAGCTTTTTAATCCTTGAATTTTAAATGATCAAAACATAACGTTATACGGACTGTACAGCCCCCAGTGCCACAGTAAACACACAGATATCCAAACCCCACGTGACGATTATACTGTAAGACAGCAGAGCCAGACTGACTGAATAACTGACACAGGAGTACAAAATACACAGTAAATATATCAACACGAGAAGAGAGAGATATCTAAGTGTAGAATACAATACACAATATAAAAAATACATTACAATACTCTAAAACTTAGAATACAATAAATATGACAAACTACTACAACTAAAATATAAACAGGTTAACAAACTATAGTTGGCTTTTTTTAATAACTGATGGTTTTGATGAATTAAGATTTTATGGACCTAGTAATAGAGTTTTCAAGCATCCCAAGGACCCAAAAAATGCATTCAAAGAGGCCAAATAATTATAATAATGATCCTACCAGTTTCAATAAGTCCTACGCTCTGACATTGTCGGTGCTCGGGCCCTAATAATATCTCTGTTGGGCCCTATTGAATGACAGTTGAATGCCGTTTAGCTGATTCATATTCAGGGTCCTGGTATTGTGAATACTGGCTAACTGTAACACTGTCATGACTTACTGGCACACTTGAATGGAAGAATGCAATCAATAATGTGAGTAACACGTGAGCTATTCCTGCTATGACAAGTCAAAATGTCTGCTGTGAAAAATGCCTATGGAGCTCTATGGCACAGAGGAATAAGGATGCACCAATCATATTTGATTTTAGGATAAATAAATTGTTGATTTTACATTTGTTGACAGTAAAAAAAATATATATATACAATATAACCGGGCTAATGTTTTCAATTGGTTGATGTTGGTCTATCAAAAAAATCTGCCTTAATTCACTTCTCTTCTATCTGCCTTTTTACCTCTCTGTTGCACACGCACACACACACACACACACGCACGCACGCACGCACGCACCCATGCACACACACACACACACACACACACACACACACACACTGCCTTCTCACCTCTCTGTCTCTCTTCGTATCTGCTCCCTGTCTCGCCCTCCCTATCTCTTTTAAAGGCTGGCTTATGACACTCTTCCAAATGGCTTGCTGCATGCGTGTCTGTGCTGGCCAAGTTTGAAAAGGATCTTTCATCTTCCTCTTTCTCTGACAAAAGAATCAGTCCAGTCAGCACAGCTGTCTATCTCGCGCCTCTTTTCCCCAGCACATGTCTCGATTAATCCCAGCGTTGTACTTCACAGCTCAGTCTTAGCCTGCGCTCTCCTCCACCACCCCATTTATTCTTGCTTTCTCTACCTATCAGTCATTTGCACTGTTTCTTCCTCTCTGTTTCTTGTAATTAAAGTCTCATTCTTCCTCAGTTCCTCCTTTCACTCTGATCATATCCCACTCCTTCTCTGGCCTGCTCTCTTGCTACAAATTCTCCACCCTTCTGCTCTATCATTTTCTCCCCGTTTCGTCTCCCTTTTCCTTCGGTTTCTGTCTTTCTATCTCTTTGTGCTTCTGCCTCATCCTCTTCCCTCCCCTCTCCTCTCCATCCCTCTCCATCCTCAGTCTTTTCATTGCTGTGTAACATAGAGTGGCATGTTTGACAGTTCCTCTGCTCTCTCCTCTCATAAGAAATTACTGTCCTGACCCACTTCCACATGCAGCTGCTGCCACTCTACATGGCTGTGAAACAGTTTGTGTCACTAACTGCCGAAGTGAAAGATGTGCAAATTCTGTTTGATATACAGGTACATTACATGTGTCTGCATCCTACAAACAGAGATTAATGCTACATTTAGCAGTATTATCAATGATATTAGCACTGAATAACTTCCTGTACTATTAAATGGTTGTTGGTACAGATACTACTGCATATCAACATTTCACTCTGCAGCTTTTTGCACCTTTAAAAATGTGTAGTTCGGAGCCACCTTCGCCAAAGTAATAGGGGGCATTATTTCACTTCTACCACTGGGTCAATACAATCTAAATTCATCAATCCTCAAAATCATCATTTATTAAAAAAGCCAACTATAGTATTGTATCCTAAGCTTATATATAAGTTGTAATAGTTTGGCATACTGTGTCTATTTATCTGCCTGTTAGTCAGTTCATAAGATCAAACTGCTGAAAGTTTGAGAACCAGTCAAAATATCGCTTTCTTATAATCTTCACGTGGGGCTTAGACATCGGTGTGTTTCCTGTGTGGCACTGGGGGCTGTACGCTCCGTGTAACATTATATTTGAATACTTTGTATATTGACTTGGCTCCGTGTGGCAGAGACAAGGGAACGACTCATGTTTTGTTTAATCCTCTGCGCGTCATAGTACTGCTTCCTGGGAGAGGAGCGTGCAGCCTCTCCGGCGGCCTGAATTCGCCGCTGGGACCAACCTGTGTAACGTCAGCAACAGAAAGTCAACCATCCGCCGGGGAGTCGGCTAAATTGTTGCTGACTGCCGAAAGCCCCCGCTTTTAACTTTCACGTAGAAGGATGAATTTTGGTAGGCACGTGTATTTTGGGAAGAAGTACAAAAAGCCTCCTTTAGATGTACCGTAAACCAAACAGGAAGTCATCCATTTAGAATTTACTGCGCAATTTTCTGGCAATTTTTTGGTGTTTGCAGAATCCGTACTTTAACTATCTCCTCCTAAAGTGTTTGCTCGATCGACTTCAAATTTGCTCAGTGTAATCTAGAGACCTGTCTGAGCAAAACAGGAAGTTGTTGTAAGTTGAGCATACATTATCCACGCTGCTCCAAATTTCTCGTGCTTGACATATACATGTGATATTATGATACTGACGCATAGTCAGAGCACCACCTTATGGCAGCAGGAAGTTACCCTTATGTGACAAACATCATCCTATTGACATGACACTTACACAGTGTGGTCTACACCTGAGGTACAAGAACGTGATGTACGTGTTACTGTATGCTCTCTAGCGCCACATAGTGGATACCGAAGCAACGTCCGGTAACGGCCTCGCAGCTGTGCCACACTCTCTTGTGTGCAAAGTGCAACAGCTCATCGCTGCTTTCATTATTATAATTATTAAAACAGATAATTCTCATTTATGCACATCAGGTAGGTGTCTTGTCGATACCGAAATTCGGGACCAGTAAATGTCCACAGTTTGAATGCTCAAAGTTGGATCTGAAAAATGAAAGCAACACACGCACCCACCAACCCAGACACACGCATGCACACACCCATCCACACACAAACACACACACAGTCAGTAGACTTGGCAGTGTAACTTGGATTGATGCCATAATCTGTGGATGCCACATTTCTCTGGGCTCTGTGACATTGCAGAACTTTCGGCTTCAGGAGTTTCACACCCTGCTTTCACTGTCTGCTCTGTGTTCCCACACAGTGTAGCCGTGTGGGATGTCAGGTTAAAGAGAGCGCTTCATATGCTGCATTCTTTCATCTCCCTGTTTCAGAACACAGGACAAGCTCAGTATTTTACAGCGCTCCCTCTGATGTTAACAAAGAATTAAAGTATAATTTTTGTATCTACAAAATAACCTTTTAATGCTCAGTCGGAGTAAGGCCACAGACAGCTGGTGCTCTCAAAGGAAACATTTACCTCGACCTATTGGAGTGTGATGGCAGCATGTTCAGGTAAGTGGTACCCCAGCAAGAGGACAGCTTTAAATGTACATGAGCCAGTTCAGTTATTTGACATTATAATCAGGTGTTAATATTTTTGCTGATGAAAAGCTTTCTTTTTTTTTAAGTATCACTGCAATGTATGGGCCCTTGATGTTTCACAGGATTGTCTATGCACACGACATGCTTTGGAATGGGATTGCTGCAGAAACATTTCGGATTGTCAACATCCAACTGGGAAATCATTTAAAAAAAATACCCTTTTGAATACTTTTTAATACCCTTTACACATTTTCTTTTTAGTTCTACTTGTTTGAATGTTAATAATGTATGGAGACTTCAACTTAGCATAGTTAGAGAGGAAAGCTTTAAAATACTGCACTGCATGAGATCCGTTTTGTCATCCGTTTTGTATCTTTGCCTGTTGGTTGGTTGGTTGGTTATGAAGCTGCTTGTCTTTTACACATTGTGGTTTCCTCAGATTTCCACAGACTTTCAAATGTTATTACAATCGATAACTTTTCAATGGTGGAAGTTGTACATAAACACTGCTCACATTGTAGCTGTATGAGTTGTATCCCAAAATTGTCAAGTGGTGCCTTTTGTATTTATGCATTTAATATAATAATAATAATAATAATAATAATAATAATAATACAAATAATAATAATAATAATTAAAGCCAGGATAAATAACACAAGACGTGAAATGCTATTTTGTGGGATCATTATTGTCTACCTGGTTTTATGCATCGTATCTATGAAATAAAAGTAAATAAAAGGTTGGCTTTCACTGAAAGAAATGTTTTTAGTTTACAAAACTAAACAATACAAATAAAATAAATCCTTTACTATTCCAGCATAAATACTAGACAAACACAGCGTCAATACAGTGCAAATTTGGCAGTGGCCCCTCTATGAATAGGAGAAAAAAGAAAAACTGGCCTGTAAAATCACTGTAAAATACTTGTGCTAACTTATCAAACTTAGTGGCTACTTTATCTTAGAGAGTAAACAAAAAATGTCCATGCTGCTTAGAACATTGGACAAATAAAAATGCAAACCATGAAATCAAAAGTCACCATCACTTTCCTAACATAACTCAAGAATAGCGACCACAAGTCACACACATGGAACATTTTTGTTCCCCAAGCATCGGCAATCCATCTGCAAAAGCCATGATTCCCGGCAAAATAGCACGTTGTGTTGTACTTCCTGCGCCCCTTGACATCTGAGGAAGCGCACTGCTCTGAGAGAAGAAAAACTACGCCTCCTACTGTCCAAAGTCAACATCTACAGCAGGACTGCTGCAGTGGAGAACCTTATTTACAGGGGGTTTATTTTCTGTATATATTTATATTGATGCTTTTAACACCTTGTTACATAATGAAAATTAAAATGTATAACTACAACTGCTTTGTCATTGTCAAGGCAATCCCAATGTTATCTCTTTCTCTGTCCATCTCTATCTTCATCCTCCACCTCCAACGTGCAGGGGATTTGAAGCACTTGGGGTGGTTAATGCTGGTGATCCTATGGATGACAAAGGATGTGGAGGGCTGTCCTGATGTCTGTAAATGCTCTAGGAAGTCCGGTCCAGAAAAGACAGAGGTCAACTGTCATAAGAGGGGGCTTCGTACTTTTCCCTCCAAACTGTCCCCTGATGTCTGGATCCTCAAACTAGGTGAATACTAGTACTAGTCAAATCACCCTTAGAGTGTTGTGACGTTTAAGACACTTTATAATTCATCTATCATTTACTGTAAGTAAACATAAGCAGTGTGGGCTATAATTGTATTGGTATCCAACTTTCTTACTGCTGTCTAAAGGTGAGAACAGTATCACAGACCTGAAGGCTAATGCTCTGAGATCAATTCCAAAGATTGAGAGTATCCACCTAGAACAAAATGCCATCAAGTCCATCCACCCCAAGGCCCTCTCTGGTGCAAAGCGACTAATTCTCCTCAATCTCTACGGCAACCACATCACCAACCTTCCACCGAGGGGATTCCAGGTAAAGAGTTTGGAGAGGAATCGATACCATGTAAAGCAATAACAATGCAATAATCTGACCACAAACAAATTGTTGTTTCCTTCCATGTCTCTAGGAACTCCTGAACCTTCGCTTTCTAATGCTGGGACAGAACCAGATTGGCATCCTCAAACCTGAGATGTTTGCAGGAATGAGGAACTTGTCAGACTTAGACCTTCCTCTCAACGCACTGACAATGCTGCCGTCTAATGCTTTTAGGCATCTGATTGCCCTCAAAGTTCTTGACCTTTCCTTCAATCACATCCAGAGGATCTCTCCTAAGGCATTCACTGGACTCAGACAGCTCATGTTCCTCAACTTAGACAATAACAGGTCATCATATATGCCTTTTGGTGGATAGTTCAATAAACTTCTCAATCCCAAACCTATTGCACCGAGGGATGCCATAATTAGAGAGATTTTTCACAATCTTTTTCTAACGATAACCTTATTGTAGCCATACATGAATATTGTTGAAATTAATCAATTTGTAATGTCTTTGTCGTTATTGCATGAAACCAGGGTTTTGCAGAATCATCCAATATGGTGTTCTCTCTGGGTATAGAGTTTGTTTGGACCAAGTCCTTCAAATTAAACAACAAAATGTGACTACCCAATAGAACCTCTCAAAGAAAAGGTTTCCAATTGTGCATTCCAATCAGCAGGATAATATTATGTGTCTGTGTTTTCCTAAACTGTTACAAATCTCTTTTGAAAAATAAATCTGTTTAATGATGTGACAACACTCTGGTTAAGGATTGGTTAGGTTAATGGCACAAAAAAACCAGATTGTGGTTTTGGTGAAAAAAAGTGCTTAGTTCAGGTTTGGGGATGTTCATTGTATCAATAACAAAAACCACGCGGATGAGGTTATGGAACAATCGTGGTCATGGTAAAAAAAAAAACGATGTTGACTGTCAGTAGGAAACAGGAAACCAACAGCAGTCTCCTGTCTTAAAGTCTGATGTTTTGTTGACCTATCTATCCAGCCTGGTGTCCTTCCTACGCACTTCTCCTTTGCTTCCCTTATAATTACTACCACTACTAGAGGTCTTTTTCACTTGGATGTAAACATATGTCATTTAGGCATTTGCTGAAACGACTGACGTTGTCGTTCTTCTTGGGAGGCTGGGTACGTTAGGAAAGTGCACAAGGCGATGAGAACATGTCGTTATCTTTTTAATGCTCAGCCTAGTTTTGAAACCAGAAAACAAAAAGAAATGTACAATGAGATTTATAATTGTATAAATTATATTGTTCAAATGACTTTACCAAGTTTATTAGAGATGACACCAAAATAATGCACCTGTAATAATAATGCTCACTGTTAGTCAATTTATGGTCCATTTTCACTTCAGTGTAAACTCTTCTAAGTGAGAACAAGTAACTACAGTAGCATTGTATACAAAATACAGTTATAGCAGGCCTATAACTGTAGTAGCTTCATAAAGTTCAACCTTTTCTGTGTTTTGTACATTAAAGAGACAAAACAAGATACAACTAGAAAGCAGAAAGGTGTTTGCTATATTTTGCACTTGATGGAAAAGAGTATATTATCTTTTCATACTATCCAAAAATATTGACATCCATTTTAGATACAGTAGAAAGTGTATTGATACTAATTAAGGAATTCTAACTCTCCCCAAATCCAGTTTGAAGAACATTCCTGATGGAGCATTCAGACCACTGCAGTCCCTTGAGATGCTGGTTTTAGACAACAACCTTCTGTCCACACTGAGCTTGGCAACTTTGGATGGCCTGGGGAAGTTGCAGGTAACAGTGTCTGGGATTTTTATACAAAAAAAATGTCAAATGAAAATGTAAGATAGAATCAGTTTAATGTGAAAAATAATCGGATCTTGTCCATGTATGGGTCATTTATCTGTTGTTTTGTAAAACCAGTTATATGAACATTTAAGATTTATTTCTAGCTAAATACTGTATAATATGACAATTAAGTGACCTATTATAGAAAGTAAACCTTTCTATATTTACTTGCATATAGTTAATATGTTTACTGAGACTGAATTGCACATATGTTTCTTATTGTTCATTGGTCAACTAAATGCTACAAAATTAAATGTGCTGAATATTGAACCAGGAACTCTACTTGAGGAACAATGAGCTGGAGCACTTGCCACCTGATGTGTTCAGAAACATCGCCAAGCTTTCTCAGCTGGCTCTCAGTGGAAACCGCCTGAAGGCAGTTGATGGAAGCATGTTCGCCCATATGCCTGGTACGACTACCACCAGGCCGCTTTTCTTTCCTGTATTTTCACAGTAACAAAGGAGTAGAAATGACTGAATGATTTTAAGGATTGTTTTTTCTTTTCTGTCAGATCTGAAGAAGCTCTACCTCCATGATAACATGTGGCAATGTGATTGTGACATCATCTCCTTGGTGCAGTGGATGGGACAGACCAAGGTCACCCTTTCGCTGCGGAATGCATTGAGGTGCATGAGTCCTACGGAGCTCCGAAACGAGAGCCTCTCCAGTCTTCAAGCTGACAAGCTGCTCTGCCACGCCTAATGCCAAAAAACCCTGTATGAATGTCATACAGATGATAAACTTCAACTCAAAACTGATTTTTTTTTTTGTCTTTGCATACTGAGATAGTGTTTGTAGAGTGAACTTGTTTCTTTTATGCTTTTTCTTAAAGCTGTAATGCATATAATAGATTTATCTGTAGGATAGAGTATCTCCTCTACTTTAAGAGCAACATATTGATGTTTTCAGTTAAAAACATGTATAATACATCACCTGTTGGAAACTTTGGCTTGACCACCATGTATATATACAATTTCGACCCGTACATGAGCATGGGACCCTTCAACTGCAGGTAAAGCATTAAAATCACTCAAAACTGGAGTTATTAGGTTTTCATTGAACAGAAAGAATGTGCATTAGTGTTGTGTTATTCACCAGCTAAGAACAAGTCCCTTATCTTCAAATTCAACACAAATATTAATATTATAATCTCATATTGCTTGTCATTTAAAGCCTGCGCAGGTTTGGAAAGTGACGGATTACATGCAATGGGATTATATCAATCCGATCCCAGAAGATGGTTTCTATAATATTTTACTGTAGATGTAAATTAAAGACCATTTTGGATATTGAGATGATACACTGCCAGCATGTGCAGAGCAAAAACTAAAAGTGAAGATAGCTGGAGAAAATGTAAATTCATTGAAATTGTAATCTCTAAATTAGATTAAAGTGAAATGAAGAAAATTACCCAGGCTGATGTTGCCATACAGCCTAGCAGTAATATACTACATGGCCACAATTATGTGGACACCTGAACATTACACACATATGTGGTAATTAAACATGGCATTAATCGGTAACTTATTTTTGTTCTACCCGATGTTATAACCCGGCTGCAGGGATTTGCTCCCATTCAGCCACAAGAGCATTAGCTAGGCCTAATACTGATGTTGGGTTTATCACCCAACGTGGTGCGGCTCACAGTCGGTGTTCCAGTTAATTCCAAAGGTGTTGGATAAGGTTGAGGTCAGGGCTCAGTGCAGGCCAGTCAGACTCTCCCACAAAACTGGGAAAAAACATTTCTTTCATACTGAAAAGGTCTTTCTTTGCGCTCTGAGGCATTGCCATGCTGAAACAGGAAAGGGCCTTCCTCAAACGTTTGCCACAAAGTTGATAGCACACTTCTTATATCCTCGTGTGCAGTAGTGTTACGACGTCTGTTGATGGTAATCACTTCAGTAACTCATCAACCTTCACTACATTTTAAGAGGAACCATGTTCTCGATTCAGTTTCTCATATATTTAGTTCCTGCTGCAAAAGAAGTCCATGCTCTGGGAGTAGTACTTTTTGTGACAGAGTTTCCTGCCAACCACATTCATTTACATTACAAGTCATTTTGCAGATGCTCTTATCCAGAGCAACTTACAGTGAACTAACTACAGTGACAGTTCTCTGGAGCAACTCAGGCTTAAATGCCTTGCTCAGGAGCTCAATGGTGGAAACCTGGTATTGAACTTACAAACTTCTGGTGTTGTATTTGAAAGCCTAACCACAAGACCACTAGACTACCACCACTGCACCTTTATAGAGGAAGCCAAGAATTGGGTGCCAGGAGTATGAACATTAGGACAAGGGTTCAGACCTCCCTTGTAATGGCTGACGTGAAAAACAAAGTTATGTTGTTGGCTCCCCAACAAGCACCAATCAGGAGAAAAAAATCCAATGAATGAGAAAATCTAAACCTAAAGGTGCCCATTGGAGTTTCCTTGTATGTAATCTAAAATTATATTTGCATTTAGCCTCTCTCGCCATATTGTGTGCATCCAGCCTAACGTGTTCAGAAAATGTTCATTATCAGAAAATATTTGCTAATCTATTTTTAATATATAGATTTGTCCTTTGTTTCCATCTATGTAATGATTTTTAGCTGTTTTTAATTCAGCAGAATAGTATGAAACCGCTTTGTGTGTATTGTGCATGAAGTCGGAGTGCATAGGTACCAAACAAACACAACAGGGACATTCATGTACTGTTTAGTACAACCATTTGAACGACCATAACATACTCATCAGATCATCAGTTACCTCTTCCACCTCTGCATGTCTCCTTTACATCAATTCTATCTATTCAAATATCCGAGATGTGTCAAATACAAATAACAACACAATGACTCTGCATTAGTTTTTTCTGGAGATGGAAATGCACAACAGTGACTTTAGTTCAGCTCCCCAGTTTAATTCCTGTGGTTTCACAGTTTTTTTGTTCTTGGACATGATTAAAGGAAATGGTAAAATATCTGATATTAGTCCTGCCCATGTGAATCGTTGCTTTGTCCTTCCTCAAAGTCATTTGTGGAGACATTAATCTCTAATACACATACATACCCTTGTACCACAAACTGTGCACATACATATATTCAGTCAATATGGGTGACATGACACAAAAACAGTCTCTCACAGAGTGTAGCCAACAACAAAGTGACAGATGACTTTGAGCATGCTCAACTCCAAACGCTGTTGTGCTATCTTAACACCACCACTCCTGCCCACAGTTACCATGGTAACCCTTGCCTATTTTTGCAATTCCCAAAGATGTGTATATTCTGTCTTTATGTGTTTCCTACCATGCTGGCTGTCACATGCTTAACCTTGCTGCTAATACACATCAACAAGAACATCCGTGTTTCAAGGACAGCCTAGATAGAGCAGAATAAGAAACCAGCTAATGTTACAGGGTGTGTTTCTTGTCAACACAAGTTGGTGTTATTGGAAGTTATTAGCTTGCTGCAGTTTGCAAAGCAACTACTGGCTTCCTTCTTGTCGAGCTTTTGAGGGGTATTCCTATTTTTAGGAAGGAATCTTCCATGGAACAACACACTATTATCACTGGCACACAGCAGTTGTGAGGTGTTTTACACAGCCCACACAACACAAGGCAGTGACTTTCACCAACGCACACACAGCAGTTCACACCTTTGACAGTAGCAGCATTACGCCTGCTGGATGCTGACAGGGGCTGTGGAGGCTGAGGAGAAAACTAATAAGAGGCAATAACTCAGTCAAAGGGAAGCTGCAGATGTCCAGGATTCAATTTGTTGACATCATTTGAAGGTATGTGGGCGCTAACAGCAGCTCGGGTGACACATACACAGAGTTTACCGTCGCCCTCGCATCTGGTTTATAAATATTGAGGTCAGAGAGCTGGAAAATAATGCCAAGTCTCAAAGCATCATTTAAAGGTTCCAGGCATAACTAACACATCAACTCAGCAGTATGGCTAAACCAACTAGCTAATAACCTTACTACAAGATCACAACAACAAGTCTCAGTGAATAAATGCAACACATTACATTTGTTTACATACATTTACAAAAGTTAAACAGTCCTGTGCTTAACTGTGTGCTGTTACACTATGCTAGTGCCCAGTTAGGTTTACAGCCCATGGAGAGAGAGTGGCTAGTTAGCTTGCTGCTTTGTTAGCTTAGCTGGTGAGTCCGTCGGGTGAGGGTGAGCCAGGCTGGGAAGAGTTGCGTGTGATGTCGAGTGTCTTTGCTTGTGCTGTGTGCAGGTTGGCAGGAAACTGCTCCTTTGCTCACCTTGCAAAAGTTCAATTAGACTTGAGCTATCTAAATCTAATCTACCTAATGTGCAACATTACAACTGGGCAGCACAACTTAAAACAATAATATCAAAATTTAAACGTGAGTTATTCTTCTTGGGCATTCCCATAGGAACTGAAATGGAGAAAAAGAAAGTGTATTTATTAATGAGCTTTCTTTTAATAGCCAAAAAAACCTGCTTACAATTATATAGGCAGTTGCGGCCACAACCACAAATCAATGACAACGAAAGGTGAATGAGGTGTTCATCATGGAAAACATCACAGCTAAGATACAACTGAAAATGGATACTTTTGTGGATGTATGGTCTCCATGGATATTAGCCAGAGAGCTAAAACCACAAATTGCTTTGTCTTTGTTTTTTCTCTTGTCATTAATATTATGTTTATTGAAGTTGCTTTGTTTTTTTTTGTTTGTTATGTTTCTTCTTTGTCCTTGATTCTAATATATCTTTATTCCATGAAATTATTATGTAAAAACAGTAAAGAGACTGCTAAGATATATGTATATCAAATGATGTAATGTATGAATTGTATGGAATAAATAAAAAGGAAAAAAAAAGAAAAATCACTGACTATCTATCCATTAAAATCTGCCATTGAGCACCATATTTAAGAGCAGTTACACAATTATATATATATATATATATATATATATATTTACAAACAGGCTCTGTAGTATGTGACCTTCTCTCTGTTTTTGTTCATAAATAGTTTCTTTCGTGTTCTCTTAACATCTATATTAATGCTCTGAAAACCATTTCCCTTGTGGCTCATTTTTAATGACTGGAACAGCAAAAACATGAATTAATGATCTTTAATGATTAAGGGGGCTTCCTAACGCAAGCAACCTTGCTTGAACTGCAAGGCCCTGCACCATGCTGATATTTTCCTCCCTGAGGTATCTGAAACCATATGTTGTATGCTCATTTGAATGGCAAAAGTAGACAAATAACATTTTCCCTCACTCCTCAAGGACGCTTCAGGAGTTATCTTTCACTTTGACGGCTTCTTAATGTTAATCTTAGGAATGGAAGTGCTTGGCTTTCAGGGCAATTTAGAACTCAGCAGGTAGATAGTACAAGTGTCTTTTTTACAATCGGAAAATTGAGAGATTACCCGGTATTAAAGGAATATTTAATCGATTGAGCAGGTTAGCAGTTAAGACTGGAAACAGCTGGCTTGGCTTTGTCCAAATCTCCCAGTCTTGATGTTGAGCTAAGCTAACCGTCACATTTAGCACACAAACATCAAAGTTGAAATGATCGTCAAGAAATCAGTGTATTTCTCAAAATGTTGAATTTCCCCTATAAGAATCATTGTCATAGTTGTATAATATGTCAATGATCTTGTATATGATCAATGTAGCTGTGCAAGCTGTAATAAGTCAGTGAACTGCTCCTAGTAACCGTGAATAAAGAAGTGAAATAAAATGGTCATTTAGTGTGATTAACAGGCGATCCACGATCATATGTAATGTCATTTTAATAACCACATTCTGGCTAGAACTATCTACAGTAGGCTACGACAAGAAGTCAACCTGATGTTCTAGCACTGACTCGTTTAGTAAACCAGCTAACTAACACTGAATTATCAGCTGAGGAAAACACCACATTGTATCTAGTAGGTTCATCTTAGTTTTAGCACAGCTTTATAATTCAAGAAAACATCTTAATTAATACTGAAGGAGACAGCAGTGCGGTTAAGGAAGGGCCTGCCTGCCTGCATTTCAGGAAACACAAACTTGTGATAGGTAAAGGGATGGTTTCCCCGTGTTAACACAAATGACATGTTTTCTGTCAAATGAATTCCTTAACGCTACTGTCAGCTTGCAACAGTTTGTGGCCATTTTAATTTTTTGTGACTCACTTAAATGAACAAATGACTAACCAACAACTGATTCCTTTTTAAATGTCACACCTTGCTTCAGAATATGGAACGAGATAACGCACGATTCAGTAACTGAGTCTTTTTTAAAGTTCTTCTTCTGTGATTCTGTGATTTTAATGTGATAAAATGATTTAGCAAACAAAAAACAGCTGAACAAAGTGAGGCAGTGCTCGGAGGACACCAGACTGGACTTTTGTTTTTGTCTTCTAGATAAATAATTCAACATTTCTGCTTCCACACAAAAGCATGAAATATTAATTGAAGAAAAAGAAGCTGTAAAATGAGACTCTGTGCTGCACATTTGACAAGCGTGCCTACAGCAGCCAGAACACACTGTTACTGCAGAGGAAGGGAAAGCAGTAGGAAAACTAAACCTGACTCAATGCGGACACGCAAGCCAAACTGCTGAGAGACAGTTGCCAATTAGCTGCATAACCTTCTCAAAAGTGGCAGTCATCATTTAGTTCTAAAACATGGAGACATCTTTTGGTAAAATTCAGTCATCCACTCCTTAAAACATCTTAAAAAATAACATAATTACTTCGCCATAGCATCCTTTTCTAAAGATGGGGAGCTGGAATAACTTCTATGTGTGGAATTTCTCTGAACGTTGCATTACACTTATTCGGGTGACGCTTATCCAAAGCAACCAACAATAAGTGCATTAGAACTCATGGAAACAAGTAAATGCATCACTTCTAACTCAGAGCACTCAACGGCACAGGTGTGTAGAGGGTTTTGTTTTTGTTGTAATAAAAAAAAAACAACAGAATGAAAAAATGTATTTCCCCAAAGGGACAAATAATGTACATTATTATTATTAACCTTAAACATATATTACTGTTATCATGATGACGAAGCTCCCCTTAATCCTAACAATGTAGTTCATTTAATTCAAACCATGACCTTTGATCACTAATCCTAACCAAACCTTGACAATAGCATTTTCACATCATAAAACTAATGTTAACGCATGTAAACACGGTTTTATGAATGACAGTCAACCAAAGACTCTATCTATCTATCTGTCTGTCTGTCTGTCTGTCTGTCTGTCTGTCTGTCTGTCTGTCTGTCT
>CALSBV010012138.1:2231736-2242367 GCA_943590825.1 Bovichtus diacanthus
ACCCAAACCCCTCCACCACGGTAAGGTGATGGTTCTCGGAGGGGACTGTGTAATTGCATAGGAAACTCTCCCACTAGTCTGGAGTGAAAGGCTGTACATCACCTTTAGTTACTGCAGCCCGAGGATGAACTAAAACGATCCTACCAGTATGTTTGATATTACAACAAGAGAATGGTACTGTGATATTGACGTGACTAGGGAAGCAACCTGTGAGGCGGAAAGGCGAGTGAAATGAGGTGGAGAAGTGCGTAGTTGGCGATAAACCAAACGGGGAGCGCAAATGGCATAATTGGACACAACTAACAATCCTCCCGTGGGGGTATTGTGAGCCAACGTACAAGTCCTGCCGTTTGTTAGATAAGAGGAGTAGTAGTCTGAATATGTCTCCTGCATAACTTTAGCTGTAGGCATCAATTACAAGATAGGAATGTGACAGACGTGCAGTGTGATAGGTTGCTTTTAACACACAATATAGATTTAGTGGTTCACCTGGGAGATATGGATACACTTTAAGTATTGTCATCAGGACACAAGAGGACTGGAGGTGACTCACCGTTTGTTGCTAATAATGATATCTGAGTGGCATTCGACAGGAAAGCCGGATTCAATAACTAACGGTTATCATCTTACAAGAAATGGCAGTGGGTGATTGAATGTGTTGGATAGTTTTTATATGTTGTTAAAAAAAATTATTTTAGACCACCCAGGGGAGAAACGGCATTTGACATTCTCCCTATGAGGAGAGCAAAAGGATAAGAGAATGGGGAAAAAATTCGGAAAAAAACCCATTTCCATGTGAGGTTCCCCAATCATGAGTTCAAGCCGGTGACAACCTTTTCTATTATTTTTTTTTTTGGAGCAGTTTGTGAGTTTGCACAGTCAAGAGCTAAAAGGGAAACGACAGGCACAGGCAGAGTGCTAAGGGTTGAGTGAAGGAATGTGAAAGGAAGAGTTGTTCAGATAGTTGAGGAGGTACAGCTGAGGCGTCAGCTATTCTTCCCTCGGTACATTGGGAAAAATAACGTACGATAAGTGCTTAAAAGACATCTTTTTGCAACCCTGTCTCCAACAAAATGCATTTGAACTTTCTTTGCCAGATACGGTTTGGAGGCACTGCCACTTCAATTTGGTTCACGCCAAAAACCCTTTTCTAACCCAGATGCAATATTCTGAAGTGACATGACTTTGACATTAGGGGCCAGTGCTCGCGTCCTGCATCCATTGTGTTGTTAGGGTATGCTACGAGTAAGACTTATTTAAAAGGTAAAGGAAAGACCTATGGATGCCTGTTCAAAATAGAATGAACAAGGTCAGAGGTGCCAGTCAAATTCATACGCAATATTATAATTTTAGCTTTGATATAGTTTTGTGAAATTAAATTTGATTCTTTTTATTTCAAATATAATGCATCTATTAGAGGCGGCACGGTGGTTCAGTGGTTAGCGCTATTGCCTCACAGCAAGAGGGTTCCTGGTTTTGCTTTTGGTTTGGTTCTCTTGGTCCCCTGGCTGCCTTCCAAAGTCCAAAGACATGCAGTTAATTGACGACTCTAAATTACCCGTAGGTGTGAATATAAGCATGAATGTTAATCTGTCTCAGCCCTGTGATTTGTCCTCGCCAAATGTCAACTGAGATGAGTGGTTATAGATAATGGATAGGTGGATGTAGCTATCAGAATTCAGTATTTTCCTCAAACGGGAAGATAAATAGGAGTATCTCCATACTATCTTCATATATATAAAGTGTATATATATATATATATATATATATATACTTTATATATATCAACTACATCAACTATCAGTACAATCCAAACTGTCCAATATCTCAATATTTATCTCTGTATAGTGTTACCTGATACCTCTATTATTTCCTGTACAACATACCTCCTGTTGTACACAGTAGGTACATTACAAAGTATTAATACTTAAATTATTGTACACTGTTCATGAACTGTTCAGTTCATGTTAAAAAATGGTAAAGGTTTTAATTGCAATTTCTATTCTCAGGCTTTGTTTAATTATCCTTAATTGTTTATTATTTATGACCTGTACTGTATTTGTATTTGTACTCCAACTACTTAAATCTTTCTAAATGGCAACTGGTCAAAACAGCAAAATAAATAGATGTAGCCTTTGTGGAATGTCTTCACTGCGGAAGGGTCTGACAAAAAAATTCTTTCTCACGGCTTTGATATGCCTTGACATCCTAAATCAATACATAATCAACAGTAAATTAAGTCAGGTCTGCTCGGGGTCTAGCCTCCGCAAGAGGAAGACACTATCACAGGATTAGTCGAGATGTGTAGTTTGGCTCCTATTTCTTTTTTCCAATGGCTGCAAAAAAAAAAAGTTGTTACTATGCTTTTTATATTTGTGCCCGAAGACCAAATACTAGCAAATCAATGTGAAATGTAACATTTATTTAATTCAGTAAAAGCAATACATGGAACGGTTATAGGTAACATGATATTATAATGTCTTGTCTGTACGAACAGATTAACACATTCAAGTTCCTGTCCAATGACTCTGTGTTCCCATCACATGGGAATAACTGTCAGGATGATTTGAATGTTCAAAGCAACAACTTGCAAGTGATGCTGTGTTTTTCATTGCTTCTGATCAGTGCTTTCACACCTAACACATATGTACTTATTAAATGGATACACTGGAGTTCTTGTTTTTAAAAAAATCAAAACAAATGAACTCAGCAGGTAGCTTTCTCCTGCTGTAATATTTAAGACTTCTTATCTAGGGACTGATTCATTATCCAGGTGAATGACACGTTAATTAATTGCCATTCGCATCACTTTATTTGTGGTGCAAAGTACAATAGTACAAAGTGCTTCACACTGAAGAACAGGTAAAGATGTAGTCATGAAAACAAAGGTGGACAGTGATGAGAGCAGCAGTTAAATTGCGTCGCTTCCGCCTCCTGACACCCAAATCTCACCCCGATGGAGCTCAGCCCCCGTCTCCTGTAGTGTCACAGCGTTGCTGACTCTCACACTTTTGTCTTGTAACATCCGCTTCCAGACACTGTCTTAGGCTGACCAAATAAATGTACAATGTAGGCTCCTTTTCTTTGACTTTATTAAACCGATGTGACCGTCACACAGCAGCAGGCTCTATACACGTCTCTATATTGACAGAGTTCGGCACAATTTCCGTACGCAGCAGTCGTGATGTTCTTATTTAAATCTTACGATACGGACCAGGCATTGTGATGTTATGGTAGCCTTTTTTTTTTTTTTTTTTTTAAACCTTAATGTTTTCCTACACAGAAAACAGGTTAGCTGTTGCACACAGCTTCCAAGTTTAGAACTAAGTGGCCACGCTAAGGGAAAATCCAACAGTGCGGCCACGCGTGCCGCCTTTCAAATGAAGACATCTCTGTGTGTGTCGGCCAGTCTGAACTTCGACTTTCTTCCAACGTGTTCATCAAACCCGGGGCATACACATTTAGTGGTGCTTTGACATTGACGCGTGCATGAATTTAAAATATTAGATTGACTGCTGTGACTTTTGAAACAAATATCCATGGTGTCAGGTCACCATTTTAAATAGTCAAATAGGCCGACTTTGTGTTTAGTGCTAATTAGAAGATATAGCAACTCTAAACTGAGATTGTGAACATTATACCTTCTAAGATCCACATGTGTGCATTTTCATTGTGAGTGTGTTTGCATGCTGATGTACTGCGAAGTACAGTCTCACAGAGCTGCGAGCACGGCTGTAGACGCATACAGATACAAAGCAGTAGGCAGTACCTGGCCTCTCATGAAGCTGGAGCTATGTGTTGCGCTGAGCACATATTTTACATGCTCTGCACTGAGTAGACGGCATCTCTGACATGGTACACACAACCAGGTAATACATTTCCTGTTGCACCCTTTGTTTAAAACATTTATTTTTTAAGTGAACAATAAAAGTAGAAATAAAGTCAAAAAAACGTTTTGACCAGGTCACTGTGACCTCATTAAACAAGGTTGTTTTGCCATAACTCAAGAATTCATATTCACAAATGTCTAAAAGGATAAAATGATGACATTTTGGACAGACGTGGATGTAAACTGCAACTTGGCTGGTTGGTGGAGGAAGGCGGTGATTCTAGTTGGTCTATATATAATTTTTTTAGTTTTGGCAAATTGGCAATTAAAAAGTATACTTAATTAGTTATTAGCAGTTCCTGTTGCGATGTACCCTGGGACACCTACAAACCATACAAATAACTTCCACTGGATTACTGATCGTGAAGAAAACTTAGAAATGTGATGACTGTCAGTTCTGAAGCATCTCTTTTCTAAATTACCGAGTTATAAGAGATGATATCCTCAGGAAGTCAAAGTGAATAATGTTTCAGTTGTTTCTGTAGATAAAGACCTGTCTTGTTGTGCTTTTAAGCATTCAGATCGGAAACCAGCTCAGGAGTCAGGAACACAACACAGTTTCAGTTACCCCCCCTTAGATTGCTTTCATGGCCCAGATATGGAGAGGTTATTCCTGGTGTACTTTCACTCCTTGTCTGTTCTCACCCTCCCTCCATCCTTCCTTTTTTCTGTCTCCTTTACTCCATCTGTACGGCTCTCTCCTCCTTTGTTCCTGCTGCGTCTCTGGCTCACCCCTGTGGCCATGCCTTTGAGGGCAGCATATCAAACACATCAAAAGGATTTCTCTGCAGCTGCCTATTTAGGCTTCTCTCTATATGCACGTGTGTGTTTCTGCTGTACAATGCGAGAACCTTCATACTTGCCCTCCCTTATATACAGAACATGTAATCCAGAGCAGACGTTCTCTTTTAATCTGTTTGTTGGCAGCTATTCCCCTGAAAAGGCAATCCTGTTGAAAATCTATCCCTCTCTCCACAATACAAGGGTCAGAACGCAAATGCAAGTCCCAGTGTGCACAGTACCCAGTATTCTTAAGGTGCCAGCAGATGCTCGGGATGCTGTGGCAGTGTGGCAGGCTCATGTAGCTATACAGATACAGCCACCTAGAATGTCTCCTCCCTCCTGGATGGTGCCTTTTGGAGGTCCATGAGGGATCCCTGCAGGGACATCGTCAGGTCCTTGGCTGAAAAGAAATCCCCCGCGGATGACATAGTGAACACAGTTGCAAGGGTTTATCTATCCAGTGATGAAAGCTAACACAGTTTACTGGTGCTGAAATAATCAGGCTTTTTTTTTGCGATTTGGTCAACTGTGATACTAAAGCACAGGGCTGTGATACAGTAGTCTACTGGTCTCATCATTAGCATGACATTGCTTTAACATATATATGTTTGCAACAATAAAGAACACTGTACAAGAATACTGTGTGCATTGATCCCAACCATGTTAGAATTTGGCCAATACAAACTCAGATATGATTGTTCATTATTTTAAACTTGAAGTACTTACTGGAAGTCATCTTTAGACTGGTAAATTTAAATGTCTGCATTTATTAGGACTCTGTCTTGGTACTGATCATTTTCTGCAAGCTTGGACTGGATCAATAAAAAAGTAATACAAATAGAAAAGTATACATTCTGTAAAGTTCAGTCCAAATGCAATTTGAATAAAATGACCCTTTTTAGTATATAAATTGTATTAACATAAATGAATTGAAATGTTTTTCTGTTAATCCCTATGAAAGAGGTCTGAAGTATTTAAGTTGAAAAGTTTCCAATGGCCTCTAAGAGTACAAATGGTGGTGTAGCTCAATCTGTGTTATGATGAGTACAGTACTTGAGTGATGTACTTAGTTACATTGTACCACTGAAAATCAGGCTTTATGCTTTCAAAAAATGTGATTAATAATTATTGACAACTGAGGAGTGGTAAACATTATTGAAGTTCAAGCATACTACTGTAAGTGTCCTTTCTTCTATACTTAAATAAAGTATATTGGAGTTAAAGATACAATAACGCATCATGCAGGTAGATTTATTTTACAAGATATACAGTAAATGTATATATATATACTGTATATTACACAGGAGGAGTTACATCAAGCCATTAGCTCTTTTGAGAAAGGTAAAAGGTCCAGGAGACAATGGTATTCCTGTTGACTTTTATCAAACTTTTTCTGAATCGGTTACAGTAAAAAAACTTTGCTAAATAGCTTCAAAAATATATGAAGGAATGATAAAATATAAGTTCTGAAAAGTAATAGTTTATATTAAAAAAATGTCGACGTATACAGATGATGTGCATTTTCATATAACTTTTCAGTTATTTCCGGTCTGAAATCTAACTATGATAAATGTATTGTGTTACAAATTGTAACGCATTTTGAGCTATGTTATAATCTGCCACAAAAAAAATGGTCGGATGGCCCAATAGATATCCTATGTATACATATCCCAAATTATGGAACACATTACAAAGGAAAACTTTGAGAGAAAGTTACAAACAATAGATAGAAAATGACTTATTTAGCTTTCTATAAAAAAGTAATGGGAACGGTAACAAGGCAACACTTTAGGTACAGTTGTTCAGAAAAATATAAACAAAATATATTCAAGTCTTTATGGGCCGGTAAACCTGACGAGATTAAAAGAGCTTGCATATATAATGATTATAAACATGGTGGCTTCAAATTATTAAACCGTAAGGCACTCGATTTTGCATTAAAAGCATCACCTGCACCTACATTTATTTCAAATCGGCAGTGGTTCTCAGCAAACTTAATGATGAAAATGAAAAAGAAACAGAAGGTGATATGAGAGAAAAATAAATAACACGCACTAAACCACACGAACTACGCCAATCTCCCGGCAAAGTAAAAGGAAGAATCAGGCGCTGTACAATACAGATTAGGCAAATTCTTTCAGTTGATCTCTCCCTCTCTGACACACACACTCACGCACACACAAAGCATATGGATAATCCCTGTCCACTGCTGATACAAGTCGTTAACATCCTGTAAGGAGTCAGCCACTCGGTTCACTCTAATTAATCCCAGGCTACTTATTTTCTCCCCTTCACTCATTCTCTCACTCTTCACTCCCTCCTGGTAATATGGAACCTGTACTCATAAACTCCTTTTTTTATTATTTAGCAGACTTACTAAAAGTCATTTGTCACCTTTTTACATTTTATTACATTTATTTTTATTTTATATTTTAATGTAGTCTTTATAGTGTGTATTGTATTCTATAGCTATATATATATATATATATATATATATCTTCTAGTGTTGATACACTATTCACTGTGTATTTTTACTCCTGTGATATGCATGTCTGACTGCCTTTCGGTTAGTCAGTGGGCAAGAATACGCAACATTTCGACCAAACTTGTTAAACTCTGAGAGCCGCTCAAGATAACACTGTTATCCTATCATTTTCATGGATTTAGCCATCTGTGTTTACTGTGGCACTAACTGGGGTCCGTGCAACGTTACATTTTCATAGTTTATATGTTGGATCGGGTCCGGGGTGGCAGAGACGAAGGAACAACTCATGCCGACATTGGGAACCGCGCAGTGGCTCCGGCGGACAAAGCTTCAGTTCACGTCTCTGGTGGCATTTTTTTGCCTTACCAAAACCAAAAAGCGTAAGGGGTAAAAACACAGTTTGTTTCTCTACTCAAATGTAATCTGCAAACGTTAGCATGCAGGTGTTGATACCAAAAAAATATATTGCCTTCATTCTGCATAATAATTAGCCATCTGTGCTTCTGTGTGTTGCAGGGGGAGAGGTTATTTTGGAGCAATGGTCAGTTGTAACAATGGGCATTTGTTTTTCAGGATAAAAGGCTTTCAGACAAATGGGCTTTCGGTCCAATGGGACCATTTCCTGACTATTGGGGTTTCGGAATTATGGTCCCCTTTTGGATTCTCAGGAAATGAGCACATAAAGCTATAAACAACAGGTTCTAAGCTTTATTCTGTTGCGATGGTTTGAAAGAAATCCAATCCGAGAAAGGTCAGCTGTCAGCCTGCCGCCTGCTGTGCACTGACTCTGTGCGGGGCCAGAGCAGAATATAGCGATCACTTTTGAATAACGTGTAGTAAGTGAAACACCTAGTCAGTGAAATCAAATTCCTATGTTGCAAACATTTTTATCTCGTGGCCATCATATGAATCGATTTGACAAAACATAACTGATGTACAACCATGGTTTGGGTGGACCTGTGAAGACCTCTATTGCAATGAAATATAACCGGTTGAGTGTGAACTCTGCATCCACGTCCATTTTGGACTATTTCAGGGCTATTTCGAGGCCAGGAGTAAGCAGGTATGGATTTGGATCTTCCTTAGGCCTTGATGAAGCAATCAAACCTGCCATGGCGAAGTTATGGGCCACCTCATTCCCCACTTCACACACTTTTTTATTTTTTTTAACTGTTGTTAAAAAAAGTCATGAAGTCTACTTTATGAGTTTGGTATTGCAAATGTAAATGAGTCAACATTGCTGGAGAAAATGTTTAGTGTTTTCCTCTCTTCTCTGATCTCTTTAGGCATTTTTTTTTTAGGTGTTAATTCCAAATATGTTTTTGTATTGAGGTCATAGTTGGTGATTGCAGTGGGCTGCATTACATCCAGAGATGATTCTAATATGCTGTCCCCCTCATGTATGAAAATAAGGAGGACAAACAATTTAGAAACACCTCTCAGAAAATTGTAGTCCATTAAAACTCCTCCTTCAACTAGGACCTCACTGAAAAAGCATATTGTTTTATTTACACAAATCCAACAATGTCACCAAAAACGGAACATTATAAACTTTGTAAAGATAGATTTATGGCAGGGCTTTTTGTTGGACTCCATTAGACTGCACAGGCGTATCTAATCAAGTGGCAACGTAATGATTTTTTTTTTTTTCTTAAAGTCAGAGGATTACTTGACAGGCTGTGTTGTATATAAATACAACCTAAGATCAAGCGTGATGAAGGCACGACAGCTGAAAATGAGTGAGGAAATGTGAATACTTCTGTTATAACAAGAGAGACGCAATAAAAATCAAGCAATGTCATAAAACAATCAGTATTTCACTCCCATCAACAGGTTTGTGACAACATACTCCACCGTAGGCAGTTGCTATTGACTGTCTTGATCATTGATCATTTCACAGTCAATGTATGATTAAAAAAAACGAGAAAAAAAAAACTGCAATTGTAAGACGCATACGGTCACGTTAAAAGCTGTCATGAGCATTACATGAAGGTATACAATGTGGCTTGGAAACATAAGTAATCCATTCAGGGCAGAGGAAGATGCCAATAAGAAAGGAGATGTGTACCTTTAGGCTTGAATATAGCCAGGGCATGATGTGATCATTTGAAATGCCGATCATCCATACATTATATGGAAGGCGCGGTGCCTGTGCCTCCAGTGTTGTACCGTTACATCTTAACCCAGAAACACTCAGTAGGATATTAGATGTTCATAACATGTTGCGCATTTGGCAAGGTCGTACGGAATTAACTTTGATGGTAGTTGTCCCCCGTGCTTGGAGACTGGCACAGTTGAGGACTTCCTCATAACAGTAGGTGATACCTTTTGATCTCTGGATAATTCAGATGACCTGAGGCTATATTCTTTAGGTGGCCTCATGGCACACAGCAGCCTTGAAAGACAGCAGTAATGACCTGAAGGAGAGTTAGACTGTTCTGCTGGATATGCTCCTTGGTGAGCCCCAATATGGGCCAAGTGAACTTAATAAGTGCCCTGGGGTGGAAATTGCTTCTTTTTGTCAGAATAATAAGGTATTTGTTATCCCTCATGGGACTGTATGCAAGCTCGTTGTGTGCATGGAGGAGAAATTACATCAGCAGCATTTCATTACCTTGCTTCTGAGGTGATTAGTATGATTATATCTACGTTAATCACTGCTGCTGCAATTGCGTTAGATCGAGATGATCTGGACTTTTCACAGTTTTAACCCACAGCCTATGAAGATATCTAAAAAGTTAGTTATTTGAAGTAAATGTCCATCCGTCTTATTTATTTATTCCTTCCAACAGATATCTAACACCTACCAAATCTTAGTTACACGCCCGTGTTATGTTGTATGTTATGTATGCTGCGTTCTTCAATTTCCATGCTTCATTCTGCAATTTGTTTTTCTTATCCTGTCCAGACCAATAAAACTTTATTGATATTTCCAGCCACAGCAACCTGTTCCTACTGGGCTCTCTGGATCCACACGGCTAGAAACACAAGTTATTATGCCGGGCAGCCCAGGAGACAGGCAGTATAAACCAGAAGAACAAGGATCCGTGAAATGATTGAGCAGTGAAAATCACAGACAGGAAAAAGAACAAAAAATCTGGATGTGTTATTGTCCAACACACAACATGTTCATTATGTTCTGCAAGATTAGGTTTTATGGGCGTTCCAATGACCTCGGCACAACAAAAAATTAGAAATGGTAGAAATACTCATTATTCAAAATATTCTAAACTGAAGATTCAGTGAATGGTAAATGGAACTTGTTCAGGTGTCCTCTCACAAGCAAAGTATTACATTTTGCGCATGTGAAATATGAAGTTCTGAAGAGTGGGGATTTTTTTGTGGAACCACAGACAGAGTAAGCTGCTGGTTTAAGCTAAAAAGAATGGAGAAAAATAAAAGAAGCACTAAATTAAGGTCCCTATCAAATCAAATCAAATCAAGTTTATTTATATAGCCCAATATCACAAATTA
>CALSBV010012138.1:2262367-2283284 GCA_943590825.1 Bovichtus diacanthus
CTGAGTTAATCCACACCTTGAGAATTCTCAGAGGCAATGGTTTAATGAAAATATAAGCATTTTATTCATCAAAAACAATTACATTGACCTGCTTTTGTCCATTGATTTAATCCGCTGCCATAACAGCCGTGAGTGTGTGTGTGTGTGTGTGTGTGTTAGTGTGAGTGTGAGCCATACTGAGGTTGTTAATATTTATTCGCTGGAACCATGCTGAGTGGGGTTTAAAGCTAATCTAAAGGTCTTCCTCCAACACTGGAGATACGCAGTGGGAGCAAAATTAATATCCTGCTGAGACATACAGTAGACACACACTCACACACACACACACACACACACACAGACAGGTACGCATGCACACAGACATCATAATCCAAGTGGAAGTAAGGTGAGAGCAGTTAAATGGGTGTCATGTGGAGTTATTGGAACAGTAACCTTTCCTTCAGTTATTGATCTCAAAACCTCTTTCTTCCGCCATTAAGAGTATGCTTTTTTTTTTTTTTTTATGTAAGTATTTCTTTTCATGTGTGAAGCAGATGGCTGCTTTTTTGTTTTGCCTTTTTCCTCACTGAAATAAACTATTGTTTCTTATAACGCTGTGAAAAAAACAAGATGTTAGGCCATACTGTATTTACCTCCAGCAAGGAGTTTATTTTCTCGGCTTGGTTTTTTATGATTTTCATGAAACTTGGTGGTAGGGTGTAGCATGGGTCACAGAAGGAATCCATTGAATTGTGGAGTGGATCCAAATAATGCATTTGTCTGATGTCGGTGGTGTGAAATATCGTAAAGAATTGTTCCCGACTGGGAAATTTCACGTGAACACATCACGTCTCGATCAAACGTGCAGAGCAATGAAATACGACACATCTTCTGCGAACACACCGAAGTCGGAAGAACAAGTTCCCAACTCGGGAAATGGGACCAACCGAGAAGCACGTGAATGCAGCGTTGGCCTCTGTGGAGGTTTAGTTAAGTAGGTACTCCCGGAAGTGTCGGTGTGGTACATGAACGTTTTAGTCTTCCAGTCATTATTTAGAACTAAAACACAAGATGTTGC
Source organism: Bovichtus diacanthus (assembly GCA_943590825.1). Taxonomy (NCBI): domain Eukaryota; kingdom Metazoa; phylum Chordata; class Actinopteri; order Perciformes; family Bovichtidae; genus Bovichtus; species Bovichtus diacanthus. The sequence goes on from CALSBV010012138.1 coordinate 2,263,425, forward strand.
CAAAGTTGTTGACATGTTCACCGCGTCTCGTGAGATGGTGGCTTTACAGCCAAAATTCAATCTATGAGCGATACAGATTCTCAGCTGAGGGATACGATATATATGCAAACTTGTTGAGCCGCGATGTTCCATTATTGCCACAGAACGATGCAGTGTGATTGCACTAGCACAAACTGTATGCGGAAAGTCTGAGCAAGAATACCGTTTTTCTGTTGTTGTTATTTTAAAGGAGGGTTCATTGGACATAAGTTTTTTCTCTTCTCTGTCCTCCTATTTATTTGTGTGCATTATGTTTTAATCGATATTGCTGAAAATGTTAAATACAGAACACCAATTAAAAAAACAATAAAAAAAACATTACAGAAAGAATTCCTTTTGATTTGCAAGGTTGTCCTCACTCTTAATATAATAACTATATCTGCAGTGTTCTCTGGCCATTTGCCCACGCTGACCTGGCAACCCCTTTGTGTGACGACAGGAGTTTGAAGTTTAGTCTCTGGGTCCCTGGTGTTGTTGGTGAAGAAATAGCTTCTATGCTCACTGCTCCTAAAACCACAATGTATTCATATCAACATTTTCTATTTCCACGTGTTATAAACGAGATACATCTACATGAAACAGCTTTGGGCTTTTTAAAATCTGTATTTTTCACTTAAATGGAGCTAAGTTAGCTGTTTCCCCTGCTTTCAGTCTTTGTTCTGAGCAAGGCTCCTGCTACTTCTGGATCAGACATAAAAATCGATACAAACGTTTTTCATCTGACAATGAAACAGTAAGTATATAATATCCAAATGTCAGGGTGTTCCTTTAACATCAATAACTTGCATTGCAGTCATTTCCCAGTTTCACCACTGCTCTATGTATGCACAACTGGGAGAATGATCAACTTCATGCTTTCAGCTACTGCGCAGCTTAACTGCAAGTTAAGAGCGTCTGCTGCTGTTGAGGAAGGGCCAGGGATTTCTCATTCCCGCTTGGCCGTCCGTCCACATTATTAATAGGGCTCTTGAGATATCTTTCCTCATTAGAGCTCACAAAACAATCTCATTATTAAAGAGCAATTCCTCCGAAGCAACAATGCCTTGCTTAATTAAAGATGTCAGCAGTGTCAGAGGATGGAGGGGGAAGAGAACGATTGGAGAGCGCTGGATGTCGTGATAGGCTTCAGTAGAGCGCTGGGTCGGGCAGCAGACGAGAGGTCGCAGACGAGAGGTCGAGGACGAGAGGTTGCGACTGCGCTGCGTTACCCCCCCAACACAAAAACACCATTTAATACCAGGGGGGGATTGATCGGAAATGCTCTCCGAGAGGCCATTCTTACTGGATTCCTTGTAATAAATGACAGAAAAAATAAGAGGAGATGAAATGGGGATAGAAAAGAAAGAGAGAATGGAGGGGGGAGCTGGATAAGATAAGAAATATATATATATATATATATATACAGTATATATATGTATGTATATATATATATATATATGTATGTATATATATATACTCTATGTCCTTGAGGATGTTGGAGAGAGAACCCCAGGACTTGGAATGGCTCTTCTTTAAAATGTGTACACTGTATAAAGTCCTATAAGCATATTCATCAAAGCATCTTGCTAATCCTAATGAAACCCGAGAGCAAGTGAAAAGCAGCTGTTGGTATTGTTTGATTGAAATAAAAAACAACCTCGGTCATGATGATATGAAACGACAAGTGGTTTATTTTTTATCATTGTGGGAAGTGTGGAAGTCAAGGTCGGAATGTGAGTACATTCTTATGGTAAAATTAATATTTCAGATTAAATGACCTACGCAACATTGGCTTTTATGGTAAAAATCAGTATAATGGTTGTTAAACAGATACGCTTGCTTATTACGTTTTTCAAAGGGATTTTAGATGAAGGTCGGTTGGATCTTAGCTTTTTCAAATCCGCCATTATAAATCCTGTATTCATAATGTCACTTAAATAAAAGTACAGAAATATTACCAACAAAATGTGGCTGCTCAAAATGCAGCTAGTTTTAACATCTTTATATACAATTAGTCAAGTGGTTCCCAACATAGGGGTTGGGCCCCTACAAAGGGTCATAAAATAAATCTGAGGGGTCGTGAGATGATTAATGGGGCAGAAAGGACTTTCCTCTAATCTTTGTTTTTTTGCGAAATATTGAATGATTTGACCTCTTCGAGGCTCAAACAGTTGAGAAATTTAGAGGGGAAATGTGTTTTTGTTGGACCTGCTAACAGTTCACAACCATCTGACGGATGGGAAGAGGCCACAACTAAACTAGTTCTTTTGTAAGGCCAAGCCAGAAAGGTTGGGAACTGTCCATTCCAATCTTTAAATGAATGCATTGTTTTTTCAATCTTATCATATGTTTTTATGTGAAATCATAATCTGAAAAGTAACTTTTAACAACCGCTGAAATATAAAATGTAGTGCAGTGAAAAAGGACAATGTCTCCAAGTGGTGAACAGTAGCAGTATAAAGTTAGTTAAAGTAAAAATACTCAAGTAAAGTACAACAATTTTAATTGTTTACACTTTGCTGTTCTTTCATTTGGTGTGGATGTGTCTAAAATATGATCAATTACACTATAAACAGGTGGAAATAGAAATAAAGGTTGTTTCTAATAAAGGCGTCTATAAACTACGGTGGCCCTGAGGGTCACAAAAACACACACACACACACACACACACACAAATAAATATATATATATATATATATATATATACATACAGTATGTCCTCGAGGATGTTGGAGAGAGAACAAGAGAATCACTTACGTATATATATATATATATATATATATATACGTGTGCGTGTATATATATATATATATATATATATATATATATAGACAACAAAAGACTGGCACTTAGAAGCTGTTCTGACTGTGATCATCTTCACGATCTAAAGCTCATACCACCCACATCGAGGGCAAAGGTCATCATCCATCCAGACAAGGAAATAAGAAGCTAATCCGGATATGACGTCATATGGTTAAAAGGTCACATGAGCGCATCAAGGTCAAAGGTCACCATCGATCATTTGGACAGAAGAGGTATTCTATGTTCTCTCTTTTGAAATCAAACTATAGTTGCAATACATTCTTTTCGTCTAACTGGGATTGCCTCCACTTTCTAAATGGATCACAAACCTGTTGAACGTTACGGAGAGACGGACGACTTCACTATTGGTCACTAATGTGGACTTGTTGAAAAAAAAGGGATAAAAAGGGAACACTTTGATGTACTAAAAAGTGTACTACTAGCCTCTGTAGTTGCAATCTCTCATTCAGAAATTCTTTCATTGCTCAGAAGCATATTTACTGAAAATGTACTAGCACAGCAACACATGTACTTACGTTAGTGTAACTTCGCTTTGTCCGGACACATAATATCCACACCAACACTCTTTTTAATGTCAACTTCGCATTTGTAATTTCTGCTGCCTAAAGACATCTCCACCTTTTTGCTCCTCTGTCTTCCTGTTGTTATAGACACAATGCCGTCCTTGTCTGGAGTGCAACACGCCAAATACTGCTGAGAAAGGCATCGTTTCAAGGCTGGATCTTTTGTCAAACTCATCAAACTGCCAAAACATATTTTGTCTCAGAACACACAGTATATCCTACATCTAATTCTTAACGAGCCTTGGTGCTGAAGGACTTATTTTTGTCAGATTGTGTAACTTTTCCGAAGCAGCATGTAGATCATAGTGAGATCAGACACCAATATCCTCTGAGGCTTATTGTCCCACCGGTGACACTATAGTTTCTCCACTCGTGTACGTACATTTTGTTTCTTTTGCCACCTATCTATAGCATCGTGTCTGCTCTCCTCTTCCCAAGATGCTCCGGTACAACCATTAAGTTAGCTGAGACGGAGAACTGAAGGTGATGCTGTGCTCTGATCTCATGTGTCAGCTGAGCTTGCACACTGCCATCACCATTTGGGTGACCCGTTTAAGCTGTCAAACTCATTTGGTTGTTCTGCGCTGCCGGTGTTTACGCATCTCTCGGCTCATCACCCACACTCCAGCTCTTTCCTGTGGCAGAACACGTTGACTTCTGTCAGCTTTAACTCATGGTGGCAGGGATACGACGGCTTGATGCTGAAAAATCGAGAAAAAAGTTCCTCATCAGTACTTGGTGGTATGTTAGTGTATCACTAATTGGTGGAATTCTCGATTTACAGTATGTGGATAATCACTGAGTAACCTGGACCGGTGTCATGTAGGACAGCAACTCGTTTGCTATTGCAATTGAAAATTGTCATTCATAAATGTCAAAAGAAATTTGAAAAATGAACGTCTCAAGATCTAAATAGAAAAAAAAGAAGAGAAGTTAACATCGGAAAAATTGTCTGTTTTTGTCTGACCGAAACCCTAAACATGTTAAACTAAACCTCAACGAAAAAAAAAATCGGCATTACATGTTCGAGATTAAAGACGATTTAATGAATGTGTTTCCACCTCTTGTCAGGAGCTGAAAAAAAAGATACAGGAGGTATAGTGCGTGTGTGTGTGTGTTTGTGTGTGTGTGTGTGTGTGTGTGTGCATTCAGCTACTAAACTGAGGTACTTAAAACTCAATCTTTACACTGACACACTTCTTTCTCATCCTCACCCTTCTCTATCTGTAACACACACATTGGGGGAATGCTGTGGTGTAAGCAGTTCTTTCTCTAAGAGTAGTCCAGGCTTTGTTATCACCCAGCTATTTCTGTGTGTGTGTGTGTCTGTATGTGTGAGTGAGTGCAGACGGTACAAGTCTGAATGTTCTTGTTATTTTAGTCTTCCCAGAGGTGGTACTTCCCACTCAGCCAGCCCTGACATTGTAGCGCGTACACCAGTGTGCCTGGAGATGTGCACAAACGTTTGTCCTGTACATATCAGTCCGGCGATACACGCACGTGTTCAGTAAATGGTGAGCGTCATTGTCTCCGTCGAAAAACCAAGTCCAAACAATGGCTCAAGAAACACAGTGACGATAGATGAAGTAATATTTCAGTGCAATTCTGCTCACGGTCATAAGTAGAGAAAATGCCCTCCTGGCTGTGGTCAATCGACAGCAACACACACTAACAGACATCACGGGATGCAGCCGTTAAATCGTGGCACACGCTCAGACAAACACACTTCTAATAATAAATCCACTCATAGTAATTCATAATGACATCCAGCCTGTGTGGGTGGGTGAATGTGATTCAGAAAGTGTCATTAATGAAATTATTCCAACTGACAAATAGGATTTAAATAGTAGGAAAATAAATATGTATAGTATATATACTATATATATTTAAATTACTGCTTAACTTGAATATGTATTATGTATGTTAATACTGTTATACTGTACCCTGTAGTAATAGAAGCAGTACCTGTGGTTCCCAACCTTTTTCTCTAAGGGACCCCTTTTCTATGATTTTTTAATTTCATATTATATTCAATGCATGCCAATAACAGCACAGAAAAACTGATCAACTGTACAGCTAACCCAAATAGCAATAACTGCAGGACATTTGTGTAAAACAAGCGATTTTGGATGAATTTTGAGTAGTTTATTTCTTGTGAATATTGCATAAGTAATCTGTTTTCCTGTTATTGTTTAGGGCATTTGAATACCATTATTAACTATGGATGGATGTTAAAATAAATAAACATAATACAGACAAATAAGATTATTTTTTGACAAATTCAGTGTTTTCTTCTCCCCAATACTTGGCTGTTGTTCTATTAGCTCATTGGTTGTTAACTGCATATGTTTCTAATGAAGGATAAGGCGGTTTAGCAGAGAGGGAAGGCTCTGCGGATATAGCTTGTGTTCAGGTCTTCACCGCGTGCTGTCACCGAAGTTTGTATCTCAAATAATAATCCAAAAATAACTGGGGTGATTTTTACAGTATCTGTTGTCTACAGTTATGTAAAAAAAAAACCATATCCTTCAGTTCATTAAATCCCTGCAGACACGTGCCGCAACCTTAATTTAACTATGTGCAAATGACATCAAGCAAGCTAAATGATGCCATTTATGAAGAGTTTAATTTGTTCTACAAAAAAACAAACAATATATGGCATATACTTAGACACATTTGTGATTTTGGGCTATATAAATACAATTGACATGACTTGACTCTATGGCATGTCTAGCTAAAACATTTGATAATGTGGGGTGTAATGAATATTGCAGCCTCTAGGGACTGCTAGCCTATTTTTAGCATTTTAGTCTTGCAGATTACTGTAATCCCACATCACACTAGATGTAAACCACTGCTTGTCAACCTGCTGTTTTAGTAAATGATGAGGTCTAGCTAACACTGTCAACATTGCACGTAAGACAGTCATTGAATCATTACAAACACACACACACACACACGAGCATGCGCACATCCAAATCCCCATCAAAAATAGGTTACCTAAGAACAGATGTAAAGCTCCAAGGAAATAAAATGTTGCCACTCAAGATTTCCTCCAGAGACTGTGTGTTTTAAACGTGAATGCAATCTTTCATTACACATGTATGCATGTAAATGTGTGTGTGTGTGTGTGTGTGTGAGTGAGAGAGAGAGAGTCCAATTATTAGTTATGGTGTACTTATCCTGCATAAACAGATGAAATGTTGGCATGCCAAAGCCAAAGGGGGATAAGGATGGCGTGTGTGCGCGTGTGTGTGTGTGTGTGTGTGTGTGTGTGTGTGTGTGTGTGTTTGTGTGTGTGTAAGAGAGAGGAAAATAAAGGATGAAAAAGGGAAAGAGTGAGTAGTAGAGAAATAGACAAAGACAAAAATACAGATAATGGTAAAAAAATAATAATAGTGCCCCGTCTGGTGGTAAATTGTGTTTGTGTGTGTGTGTGTGTGTGTGTGTGTGTGTATGTGTGTATTTCACGCAATTCATCCACCCCAATGAACCAAATGAAAAATATAAACGCTCTAGATATTCCGAATCAACCAGTGTAAACTTTGCCTAAATGCATCTACTGTGATGCTTTTTTCATGGGGGTGTATGTGGAGTCTGCAGTGTAGTACGGGGGGGGTAATTATAGACTTTTTTTTTCTGTGTTTAATTCAAATCCTTTATTAAATTGTTACATTTTGAGAGACAATTATATCGTAGTCTTAGATAACATTCTGCGCCGAAAAATGATACCCCAATGTATTACAACTGCTTTATGTTCTTTTGTTTGTTTGTTAGATTTGTTTTGCTGCAGTGGATTTTAGAAAAAAGCTGTGTTCTGGAGTCTAATGTAACTAATCCCTTCACACAAACCAACAATGTTTTATTAAAAGTGGGACCCCTACTCAAATTTCACACACATGGGGATGACGTTTAGGACGGACGTGGACGAGACCTGCAACGAGGAGGTAATCCTAGTTTCCTATTTGGTGGTTGCTCAAAGTTAAAACTAATAGGGATCATTTACGAAGCCAGTTATGAAGCCTCTCAAGGCTCTGTTGGCCGTTTCGGCAAATAGTGCGGCATAATGCTGACACGTCTTTAAATTTAAGCCATCATGAAATGGAAACACTGCATCCTACAATACATCTCACAATGAATTGCAAAATGGAAAGTTGTTAGGTTAGCACATTAGTAAATAACAAAAAGATACACGTGGAAGCGTTTTTTTGCGATTTGTAGAAGAAAAACAAATAACCATATGGCCCGCGCGACACTCCATATAGATGACTGCAGCCTTAGTGGGCAGACAAGCTATTAGTGACAAAGCAACATGGGAGCAACTGGAGGTTACGTTTCTCGTTGGTTGGTTGAAAAAGAGGTGAGTGTTTGTCCATCACTTCCCCCCACAGGGAATTTGCCTACTGATCCTTGTTACAATGTTAACTGCAGCAGTCCACCTCGCTATCCTCCTCACTGGCTCTGCAGACAAAAACACACGAGAAGAAACACGAACGCACAGGGATCATTTTGTCGCTGTAGTCTGGGGTTGTAGGGTCTATTTTGGGAGCCCTTCTCTCTGATTCAGCCCTCCAGGACTCTTTGTTGACAGCACAACCTCCACAACACTCCCAACCCACCTCCACAGTCTACTGTGTGAATGAGAGATACGCGCATCACGGAGGGATTATAACAGGCCTTTTATGGAGCCCTACAATAAAGCTATGTACAGAGTGGTAACCAGATGTGTAGCCGTGGGAGTACAAGCAAAAAACAACTTTCATAGCAGTCATTCATTTTGAATCTGGAGGTTCAGTGTCAGTTCTTTTTATACCAACTAGGCTTTCAGAGTTTCTGCTATTGTTAACGTTAAGGATGGACTGGCTGTGAAATGATAAATCTGAAATCTGAATTTATTTACAAACTTGTTTGTTCTACATCTAATCATGTACTATCAGATTGATTCTGGATGAATATGTATTGAGAGGTGTATATGTATGGATGGGTTAATGGAGTATTTAGAGATATTAGAGTATTCAATAAGTTTTATTTGTTGTGATGAGTGAGATTTTTGTAGGAACAGCAATATATCATCTGCATAAACATTTTATGGTGTGAGTTCGGTGTTTGTAATCTTTGAATGTAGATCTTCTGACGGACGGCTGCCGCTATAGGTTCAAAGGAAATGGTAAATAGAGAGGGAGAGTGGGCATCCATGCCTCTTCCCCCTGCGCAGTGTGAAGCTTTGAGAGGTTTGTCTGTTGGCGACAGTGGCTGAAGCTGAAGTTTACAAAATCTTGACCCAGTTAATAAATTATTCCCCGAAGCCAAATTGTTGTAATGTGGTCCAGTTTACTCCGACACAGGTTTTTTCTGCATCTAAGTTTGCTGTGCTGGTTCCCACTTGATGAAAAATGCAATAAATTAAACAATCTGTGTGTGTTTCCAGGTGAGTGTGTACATTTAATGAATTGAATTGATCTGGTTGAATTAAGGATGAATTACTTTTTCTATTCGGTGAGCCAGTGCCTCAGTGATGATTTTTATATCCACGTTGAGAAGAGAAATTGAACAGTTACTTAACAATCTTGAATGTCTTTCTTGAGTTATATTTCAGCTATCATTTTGTTGAATGGACCCGATAGTGTTTGTAGAACTCAGCAGGGATACCATCAGGTCCTGGTGCTCTGCTCCATCCTTTCCTGTTTCCCGTAGAAGGGTTGGTGGTGACTTTGGGGAATTATTTATTTCTAGAAAAGATGCCCATTCTTTTTTAATATGACTGTCAAATTCTGGTTCTTTGAGAAGAGATGTGTTAAAGCGCCATTTGGTGAATGTTTTATGTAAAATAATTATGTTCCATGTAAGTGTTAAGGCTAATGTTAAGGTCGTTAATATTGATAGGGTGGGACTTTGAGTCTGAGATTATAGATATAGTTCAATTGCTGGTGAGGAAGAAGTCAATGTGTGAACAATAGTGGTGAACTTGAGCCTGGGTGTTGCAAATGCAATAGCGATTACATTGAGTGATTATTTAACCCAACTTCCTTTAGTTTGGTGATAAGGTTGATATTTATATTAAAACCCAGGACTGTGTTTCATGACTATTATCAATCGACAACAACTTTGCTTTCTGTTACAAAAAAAGCAACACTTTTTCCTACATTGGCAATGGACATAAATTGTGAGGAGTGAAGTACTTCTAAGAGGGTCCTCATATAAAATGATACATTGTTTTAAAACCATACGGACCAGCAGACCTGTCTAGTGTTCAGTCCGTCATGTATTTTTTACTTGCAAATATGCAATATACAAGTAGTAATCTTGATAATGCATTTCTGTTTATTTTTATTTTTTTTCACCAGACGTACTGACTGTGTTCCTGTTTCAGATAAATGGGCTGAGTGTCCAAAGTGAAATTTAAAAGTTTTGTAAAGCGTCTCAGAGATGTATGACTTCATGGCTCTATGAACAGCCTTTCCATTATGTTTCATATTATTTTCAAAAACCTATTTCAGTCTTCTGTCGAAAGTTTGTCTCCCAACAGTCTGAGGATTAATTACTTTTAAACTAAAATGGATAATTGATTTATTGGTTGGGTCCCACCCACTCTGCTGTAACTCTATTTATACCGCCTGTGAAAATTGTTGTGTTGTTTGCCATAATGAAGGCTAATGCTGGCTAAATGATGAAACATGTTGGTTTCTTAATGGTAGTTAATGATCAGCTGACCACTAGCCCACAGATAAAGACTTTGAAGAAGTTTCTCTCAAGTAAAGAGCTACTGGTTTTAACTTCACCCCACCACCTGCTTTAGTTCCCAAACAGTGTAGTTCCCAGTTGATATTTTTGATATTCTATGAAATGAAACCAGGTGCATAGAAGCAATGTACGGAAAATAATAATGTTTTGTTTTCATTTGCAAAGACTCCACTTTTTTATTCCTTACTACTAGTGTTTTGTAAGATTTGATCATTATTTTACAGTCAACACGTCCTCATACCTAAACAACAGAATAGGTTGTTTGCCAATGAATCCAAAACGATAGAGAATACCACCGACAGGCGCACGTTGAAAAACGGTCGCAGTTTTAAACACGTGGTTAGTGCTGTGAGTTGAAACAAAACTTTCCTTCAGATTTAGGAAAAGATCGTGCTTTGGGTTGAATAAGTGTGTTTGTTAGGTACCTTAATAAAGTATTTAACGTATATGAGGTAAGTTTAAAACAATACGTAAGTCAACATTTGGTTTCACAAACAGTGGTTTCCAGGGTGGAAGTCCTGTGTTTGTTTGACACATGGATCCCACCAAACCTTCTACCTACATGGACTTTGTTTCTCTTTATACGACGTCACCTGACTTCCTACTTTGTTCCTGCCATAAATACTACGACCACTGGAAGTCGCCGCCTGACAATAAATGTAAATATGGGAATTAATAAGCTGCTTGCACAGACGAACTATATGGCCTTTTCTATTTTTTAGAAGGATGGTCTGTCTACTGGGGATGTAAGGATATTTCAAATGTCGCGATATCGGAATAAAAAAATGTCATGATACCGTTGTGAGACTGTGACGATATTACGATATTGTTTTTGTTTGAACAGCAGAGAGGGCAAACATACTAGTCAAGAAGAATCGCGTCATCTTTTGCATGCAAGCCATGTGCTCCGCGCTGCTTTTCTTGGCAAGACCCGCCCTGTGTAACTGGGCAGTAGCATAACTGACTGGTTATTAAACAGTCTCAATGTAATACTGATCCCTCTGTATGACCTACATAAGTAAACGACTCCAGTGTGGCCTCCGGCAGCTACCAGCCCACCTCGGAGAAACCCAGATCCGGCTTTACTGCCGCCTAGCTGCTCCACTGGTCCCCCACATCTAAAATGTGTTTTTATCTTTAACTTAATGTTCTTAAGTTTGTAGTAGTCAACAGTTTATTGATACATTTTTAAATGTATATGAAGTTTTCAATCTGTATTGAAAAAGCCTAAAGCAATTGTCAAATGAATAAACCCAATAAACTGAATTTTAAATCGTAATTTTGTTAAGTCTAAGTTATTATTTAAAGAAATAGATAAAAATAACAACTTAACTGTTTCAAAAAATTACCTTTCTGCAATTGCTCACGCTGTTGTTTTTATCCAACAGGCTTGCGATCCACTCAAAATGGACCTGTGGAACGTTTGGACTGCAGGTTTATCAGAGCCTTTTCACTAAAAACAGCTGCCTGCTACATCTGGAAATGAGGTTGATGAATAACAAGTTGCGGTCCGTAAAACCCAAATATAGACGCTAAAAAACTCTACAGAGCTAAAGGGAAATTGCAGAGTTGGGTGATCATTTTTGTGGGTTCTCATTACACATAGCCATGCGACCCAATTTTGATATAAAAATAATTGATTAGTACAGCTTTTAAGAAACATTTGAGCACAGTTATTGCTATTCTGTACGATATTACGTCTTGAGTGTAGGCTTCACCCATTTTTCTCCCCGGTGCATCTTCAGTGCTCAGCCTTGAGCAGATGGAGAGGAAAGACTTCTTCTCTGATGCTGTTTTTATTAGTTAAAGGCCATGGTCAAGCATAGTTACAATAGTAACAATATTTCTCTGCAGTATGTGTGTGTCAAAGAGTGTGTGGGAGCTTTTGGGAGCTCTGCCAGCCTGGTGGCCAACAGTGTTGAAGGTCAGCTCAGTGTAAAGAAGAGGAACGCATCTTTGGTAATTAGCACTCCCACAGAGACCCCAGCATCTGTGTCTAACCAAGCTACACGCACCAGCATGGGCCTCGCTCACACATTTGCAATATACTTGTGAGGTCCTTCATTGACTGTAAACTTTAACACCAAGACCCGTTTTTAAATCTAAAGTAGTGCCTGGAAAGTGTCTCTGAGTTTTCTTTATCTTTGTATCAACATGTATATGCATTGTCTAATTTAGTCTAGATTTAAATGTTCCAACTTTTCAGCAAGCCATCATCTCAGGCAGACTGTCCAGAAGAAATAATTTAGCTTGTTTGTTCCTCGTTGGATAGAGCTGTTCAGAGGGAGTTCACAGAAATGCTCGAGACAGAGAAATATCATGGCAATTAGGAGACTAATTTGTTGTCTTTTTTAGAAATCTACATCAATTTAATTTCTCTGCATTCATTGAGACATTGGTCGAAGACAATTGCTAGCCCATGGCTTGATTAATGGGGTTCCAGGACTGGAATAGTACTTAATTTGTTTTAGTTCACGGTTATTTGGTTAAACAACTATTAGGAACACGCATCAAGTGAGCACAATATAAACTAAAAACAATAAACCTTTTAAAATTTGATTTTGATGTGACCAGAAAAATTAGCCAACAATGCAGCACCCACCTTAATTGATACCGTTGTTTAGTGGTGCAAATCCTCAAACAAATGTGCAATTCATGACCAAACCCAATTAACATACGCTGAACCTTGGGCTCTGCCTGGCTGGTAAGGTGGCCTTAGTCTATTTTGGCTCAAAGGGCTAACAAAGCTAGCTAATAATAAATCCAATAATCACTTTGTTCAGTTATATGACAGTGTGCAATGCAAGTAACTTAACAATGAGGACAAGTCCTGTGCTGTTGCACGTCAAGAAAAAGGTCCATGTTCTTGTAAAACAACCATGTCTCATTTTCAATTTCCAATATTTGTAAAATATTGTTAGGTTCATGCAGCAAATATGCCTTCTTTTTTTTAAGTACTGACATAAAGAAGAAATACCAGGCAACAGAAAGGGTATGTAAATGCCCCCCCCCTCACATGACTGATGCTGTCCTCCTCCAGGCTAGATGAAACAAACATATACATACAGTTTTCCGCATACATACCACGTGTTGACCTTATATTATAGACAGTGTGATTAAAAAAAAAAAAAAGTTAATATTCAGTCCGCCAAAACCGGGCTTGACCTTGTTAACGATAGTTTTACTACTATACTCTCACTATCTAGCTTTTTCCAGACCCCTTTGACCACATGTAACATGTGGTTGAAAGATCTGGAAATAAGTCCATCGTCAATTGTTATACATCTTCATCTCATTTATTATCAAACGCAATTTCCAAAAATTAAGAAATAACAAACGTGTGAAAAACAAAAATCTCAAATAAGTAAAACTTGCTGTGCATGCATGCAGTATGTACATATGTGTCAACATATGCATGCATGCTTATTTGGCCTACTGTATGTAGCGTCAAGAGTGTTGAGACATGTCACATGTCAACCTAATTTGGACAGACCATTGCCACTGGCAGATAGTTGTACATGACAGTCAAGGTTTTAAGTCGAATAGAAATGTTCCAGCAGATGTTGTTTTCATTAAACGAACACAGGACAAGACCATAATATCACCTTTTTGTGCCTACAGGACGTAGCCCATTTCAGCAGCGTCTCAGAAGCGGCTCTTAGCTCTGCTCCGCTTAAAATACGTGCCTAGTCTATTTTTGACCGAGCCGCGGGCGATGCACAGAGCAGATTGAGCCAGGTGGAAGGCGGAACAGCCAGATCATCTGGTCAATTTTCAAAATCAACACAGTTTGCATCCTCCTGATCATATCACTACAGTCACATATCTTTGATCCCCTGTCTTTCATAACTGTACTTTTAACGAAACTCACTGTGTCTGTTGGCCTACTTACCTCAACGTGGCGATGTGGGGAAGCCACTTCACTACAAAAAGATCACAACAATACAATTCAGTGAATGACGTTAAACCAAGATCGACACATTTCCGATAACAAAGGTAAGGCAGTCCTGTGCTTTATTGCGGTGTGATGTTGAGTGCCTTTGCTGTGCTCTGTTCTGCTTGTGCAGTTCGGAAGAAGCCGGCCACCCCTTTGTTCACCTTGCAGCTAGTTGGCTCGGTGCTAGCTTACTTTGTTGTTTGTAGCTGGCCAGCTTTGTGCAGCCGCTGGCACTAAACTTGTTTACACTGGGTTAGCGGTCCGTACTTAGCTATCCCGGAGTCCTCCCGGTAGGCTCGGTGTATCTTCCGCAGAGAAGAAAGGAGGTCTAGCGAGTCTTTTTCCAAGCAGACTGCACTTTAGTCAGAGATCCAACGAGCATGGAGAGCAGCAGAGAAACGAGGATTGACCTGTTGACGTCATGGACCATACTTTGCATTCAAGCAAAGCTGGGTTTTTACACTGGGGTTTGAAATGTTGAAGACCCTGGGAAACTTAGTTCAATGGCTCAGTTGCCATTTTGTAGCCATTTTCATAAGACAGTTTACATCTGACACTATTCATTTATTTTCTATTAATTAAACCGTCTGTTTTATGTCTCCTCATTGCTTTCACTGGTTAGTAGTGACTTTCTCTCCCATGTTATCCAAATTCTGTTGTAGATGAAGCTTCTTTCTATTTGCAAAAATGTTTTGATTACAGTTAATTTAGTTGTTATAGAGTAAGTCGAGACGGTGCAACTGAGGAACTAGTTACAACATAGCACTTAGCGTTGACTTCACACTCTAACTTAAGCAATAGTTTGATATTTTAGGAACCAAGCCTATTCACTTTCTTCCGGAGAGTTAGATGAGAAGGTCGGTAACACTCACATCTGTATGGAAAATACCGCCAGCAGCTGGTTAGCTTAGCGTAGCATAAAGACGAGAAAAAGTTGGAACAGCAAGCCTGGCATTGCACAAAGGTCACACAATCTCCCTACGAGGACCTTTAAAGCTTACTCACTTATATGGAAATGGAAGATTTCGAATCCTCTTTTTGATCGCTACATGTGTACAAAGGGTGAAATTTAGACTGCATTTTACTCATCTTAGTATTAGGAAATAATAGCAGCTACCATATATACAGGGCCAGGGAGCAGTGTGTGTGTGGGGCAGGGGCACCTTGGCAGTGCCCAAGAGGTGAACTCTAGTTCTGTAGTGACCCTCTGGTTTCCCAGCTAAGTCCCTGCGGACTGAGCCACTGCATTGAATTTGTTGAGTAAACGAGAGACCCGGGAACTGTAAAACATTGCTAACTATCATTCAGTTCTCAAAAACTCATCAGAGAGACTCACTTAAACAATCTCCTCCCTGCTGCAATAAAGAGCGAGAGGATTCATACACATGGCAGTAAAGGCTGATTATTCTGTATCACTAGAGTCTTTGCCAGAGGCTGTGAAGGTACGGTGCTCTTCAGAGATAGGTTCATTTACAGTGTTCTCCAACATAACAATGGAATAAGCCATAAACCATATTAACCATTAATGACCATATTATAGTGCATTAAGCTATGTGTTACTTTTTGGAAAGTTTTAGTAACTGTATAACAGTAACCTGGTTTGGTGTGGTAGAGAACGTTACCTGGAAACGGAAATGGTAATGTTTTATTCTGACTGTACAGTCATGTTCAATCAAACATTAACTTTAACCAGACCCATTTCTATCCCTATCCCTAAAATCAAAACTCTCATTTATTATTTTTTGCTTCTTGGGGTCATTTATACAAGCTGTCAACAAAATATATACACTATAAGATTAAACTGTTTTCTGAAGGTTCGTCTTGTCAACATAGGGAAAATAATTTGGCTGCAATTACAAAAGGCATGCTGTAAAACACCAGTGAATTTAGTGTTGGGTGCATTCCAGGAGTTACAGATGTTAATAGCGAACACCTGCTGCAGGATCCCATGATGTCCATTTTAAGGATATTAAAACCTAATGAAAATGTAGGAATTATTAGGGTCCGAGCTCTGACAACGTCAGGGTCGAAGGACCCTATTGAAATTGTAGGAATTATTCTGTGTGACTGACTATTATTCTGCATACTTATTTTGTGAATGCAGAGCATGACATGTTATACCCAACATGGTTGAACAAACAGAAAATAGTTCCACCAACAACTTCGAAAAACAAATTGTACATTGAATATTGTGACAAATTCATGTAAATGGATTGGTGAGAGTCAAGAAGGGGCAGAAAAAAAGATGGTAGGATAGAAAAAGGTAAATATAGAAAATGTGTGAGAAGTGATTAGGGAGTGTAAGAAAAATCAATGTATTAAATGTTACAATGCACCTTTATTACATCCTTATTGATAAGTATTATGAATGTTTAACCATTATGTGCCTTATTATTCTTCTCATATTTAAAAGTGTTAAATGTTGTTAAAATTAAGTGACTGCGCATAAGAATGACCAATAAACTGAAATGATATACAATATTGTAAACTGTAAAACGTAAGGGTACACCACTTCTTAAAAGGGTGACTGAAGATCTGACCGGAGCGGAGAAGCGCTAAGAGGCGTGGACACGCTTAAGTGCCAACAAGGGGCCAATAGGACCTGGCCCCAGCCAACCAATGGGAGAAGACTATACCTGAAAGGCGGCGGGTATAAAAGATCTTGTAAAACAATAGATCGGGGCTTGTCCTGTGAATCCGTGAGACAGAGTAACTACTTTAATGTGGTCTGTGGAACGGTGAAATAGGACGGACCGCAGCTGCATACTTTTGTAATGTTCATCATATCATCATCATCGAATAAATATTGTTTACTTTAAGAGAAGTTTTTCCGCAATTGATTTCTACGGATCTCCTTTTCAAATTAAAAGAACACGACAGGAGATAAAAGGGAAGAGAAAGTGAGTGAGATGTGCAAAAACAGGCACATCATATGTGTGTGTGTGTGTGTGTGTCTATCAGCGTCTGTAGTTTCTGTTAAAGAAGTTCACAGCCTTAAAATACAACAAACAGACCTTGTACTATCGTAAGGGTGATATGCAGTACTTTGTTTGATAAAACCGTCAGCAGACTTTTGATCTATTGGTACAGTACAACTACTGTTTGATCAAGACACAGACGACCAGATGGTGAAATCCTCCTCCTCTCACCAGTGGTGTTGTGTGTTATGCAGTTTGACAGGACGGCCATATGAAGCACCCAGGATACTGACACATTGCCCATCCTGCTCAGCAGGACAGCACAACCACATGTGTCAAGGCCCTGAATGCTGCATCTGCCACCTCTCTCTCTCTCTCTTTTCCTCCCTGTGTCTGAGGATTAAAAAGGATCCCAGCGAAAGATGGTAAAAAGCAGGAATCTGGCACCCTAGGAAGTGTTCAGAGGGCGTTAGAGTTGAGAGGTGTTGTGGCGACAAACTGTGTCAGAGAACAGGACTCAAATAACAAAGATGTCTGATTCAGTGGCTCTTAAACACAAAGTCACAAAGCCAGACGCTGCTGCTGATGTCGCTTCAGTGCGACAAGGGGAAACGTCTGACTGTAGACACTTCTGAAAGAGAAAGAAAAGATAAAACCCAATGGTATCAACAATCCTATCTGTGTTGTCTTAGTACTACTAGTAGTACTGATCCATGTCTAATCATTGGTAGTGATAGACCTGTCAGTCTTTCTAGATGTCCAAGTATATCACAAAACATTACAGTTGGAAGGTAAAAAAGTGATCGCAGCAGGCAACAGGCCAGTCCTTTGTCGACAAGCTAATTACTGGTTGTATCTGCAAATGCAGTTTCATACTACAGGTCACAGAATACTGGTGGCAGCATATCAAACTATTAATAATTGGCCGTTCTCCATCATTCTGTGAGTAGCCGTCATATGATGTTATGCCGTACATGTTGGCTGAGAAGTTGGAGGTGTGCAGCCTGCTACCGGCAGCTCTTCATCTAACAGCTCCTGTGGCTGATATTTCAAACCAATCCGCTGTCAAGAAAAATTTAAATGACTGTTGTCTTGTTTTGTAGACGCAGCTTTGAGTGGTCAGTGTCAAGCTCACTGACAAACATATTGCAATTCCTGTGACTACTTCATGAACGAAATGTATCAAAAGGTACGACGTACAACGTTAGCAACTTTTTAGGGGGTAGAGTTGCCATGAGTACTATATGAATATTCCCCCAAAGAATAAGAAGTTAAAGAGAAATATGAATGTGCAGGCGCACATACACTTTTCCTGACCTTAACGGGCAGCAGCAGATTTCTAAGTCATAGCGACAATGCAGAGCAAAATAAATAAAACATTTTTATAGTTGTGTTTTATTTACTAAATGTGACAACATGATTGAGGTCACGTTGACCGTGATAAATGAGGTCATGTTGACTGTGATGCAATGATGAAGTCACGTTGACCATGATGCAACAATGGGGTCACGTTGAGTAAAACAAGTTAAACATGGTATAGAAAATGAGTCATAGGGAAGATACGATACGATACAATACTTTTTCTTGCGTCTCAGCAGCTCCATTTGCAACATCAAAAAAGACAAACATTTAAGACAAGAAACAAGGAAACGGACATCAAACATAACGTTACAATCACTGAAGACAATATGTTCAAGACCCTTTTACGTCCATTTGATCTGAGATTAAGAGTTTTTTGGGATTGACTGGTGGACAAAAGAGTGCTTCAGTCTGGCTTTATTAAATTGTGGGACCCTTTATCACCAATTTGATGGTAACAATTCCTATTCGGTGTTCAGGACATGGTTGGGGTCAGACAATGTTGATGGCCAGCCTCAATATGCATAGCAAAATAAATGTATCTTCTATTTTACTAAAGTATGGTTAAAAGGGACCATACAGATACAGGTACCTAGAATGTCCCCTGCCTCCTGCGTGGTGCCTTGGCAGGTCCTTGGCGGATCCCTGCTGGGGCATCATTAGGTCCTTGGCAGATCCCTGCTGGGGCATCATCTAGCGCTGAAATAATAGTTTTTTTTATCATATTTGACGTGACAAAATTGTGTTTCGTTGTTATTAATATGCACAAACAACAACGTGAGCCAAAAAAAAAATACAATCTGCCTGTACCTTTGTCGTCTCGTGGATTGGACAACATCTCACAGTATCACAGCAGGGCTCCGCACAGAGGCACAAGAGATCGCTAGATCACTAACATACAGCAACATGTGGTGAGAGAACATTATCAACCAACACGGGAGAATCGCAGCTCGTAGTTTCACTTCAAGTATGATGTCAGCCCATGGCTGTTTATCCTGCTCTACTGACTCTGAAGCTTAAATAGGTATGGTGGTTCTCCATTGTTTTCTGTTAATAACTGTGAGTTTTCATTTCAGTGAATCACAACAACAGTTGACTTATTGATTGGTTCAGCTGAAGCCACAGAGAAGGGCCTTAAAAACTGATACCTTGTGGAGTTTGGTTGGAATGGAAATCCCTTGCTGTGAAAAGTTGCTGTGAAAAGTTGAAGAAGCAGAGTTTTGCAGACAAAACCTCGGGTTCCAGACGGCTGAGCACAGTGTGCCAGAGCCGCAGGAGAAGAGCTCAATGTCATTTCACAGCTTTTGGGGGAGAGAACAGAAACAGAGGGTGGTGAGAGGTGGATGTACAGTAGGGGGGCTAATCAAAACACATCCCTGCCAGGTTGCACACATACACACATGTACACACATGTATACACACACACACACACACACACGTACACACATGTGTATACACACACACACGTACACACATGTATACACACACACACACACACACA
>CALSBV010012138.1:2283294-2325731 GCA_943590825.1 Bovichtus diacanthus
ACACACACACACGTACACACATGTATACACACACACACACACACACACACGTACACACATGTATACACGCACACACACACACACACACACACACATGAGGGGCCAAAAGGTCAGCAATGTGTGCCTGGTTTAATTATGATTAAATATACGGCAGTGATGTGGACAGCACCCAGGTGCATTCTGGGAAGACAGGCTGTCACCAATCTGTCAGCGCCTGTCTGCTAAAGCCCAGACACACACTCACTCACCTGCACACACACACACACACACACACACACACACACATACTTTTTTCTCTCTTTCACAATCACACACAGACAGAACACACAGTTCTATTAATCTAGCATTATAATATACAATAATATAACACCAGACAGACCATTCTGCGTAATGATTACTTTTTAAACTTTAAGTACATTTTTCCGATAATACTTGTCCTGTGCACAACTTTTTACTTTTGATGGAATAATTCTACATTCCGTACTACTACTGCTAATTAAAGCTGTAAATCAATATTGTATAACAACAGTGGTCCAAATGACGATGTGTAATACGAAAGGGGTTGCTGATTGTGTCAAACCCACATAAGATAGTGACTTGACTCAGCAGTTCATCTCAGCGCTTTGTAGCATTTTTCTGTCTTTAAGCGCTTAAGACTTTTTTTGGTTCTGTCTCTCCACTCTCACCAATGTCATTTTTTAGCTACAGAAGGCAGCGCTCTTCAGTCAAAGATATCTGATAAAGCCACTGTACACTTCCAGTCCAGCAGCAAACAACAGACAGACAAAGTTAGCGTCTAGCTGGTGAAATGAAAAACAAAAAGTGAATATTGGTCTTACATTTGTCCAGTCGTCAGAAACAAAATTACACTAAATGAATAATACTGTCACTCTGTGTTTGCTAGATGTGTAAAAGGGCGAGTTTGGTAACACATTAGCATAAAAACGTTATGATTGTCAGTGTCACATTTACAGCTTGTGTGATGCCCCAAGTGGTGGAAAAAATGTATTCATGCAGCTCTGAGAAAAATATTTGGATATTTGCTCCACCGGTGTGTCCAGGTGACATGTGTGTAGCACTTTCATTTGGGTTCTGTGCTGGCAAGTGTGTTTTAAAGCAAAATGGTTTCTGTTTTGCCTAATTTAATGTGGTTAAATATTTAAACAAATCTCTTTAGGGACAGCTGAACAGTTTGTAAGACCTGGACAAAACAGAGAAAGAGGACTTTTCATTTGCAAAATTTTTTTTTGTAAGTTTATAAAAGCATCTTGAACCATTATTGGATGTTATTGAAATGTGTATGTCCTGCACAAAAAGCTCAGGCCAAGTGAACATGAGATGAATGTGTCTTTATTTCCTCTGAAAAAAATTTAAAACAGGAAAATGTTTTCATTTCGTTTCAGGGATACTTTATACTTTATTTAGGATCCCCATTAGTTATTACGCAGTAACAACTATACCTTTTATTTGTAACGCATACTTTTCTTTCTAATGACAAGGGCCATATTTTTTCATGATGAAAAGAAATTGCGCAGTAAATATACATCCATAAATATAAACACCAAATGTTTGATTTTAAAATACTTTATTTCATAAACAATATCTAAATTCAACTCCGTCGGTCACATACACAATAAGGATAGAAAATGCTTTAATTAGAATAAGAGAAAACAGCAAGAAACGGGCATTCCTATCTGCTCTTTGAGTAGCGTCGTACGCAGTGAGTTCATCATGTGAAGATGATGGTGACGATCTAAAGAGTGGCCTGGGAGTTAGAAAACTGTGCTACACGTGGAAGATTCAGGGTCCGTCTCCGGCCCCTGCTGAGGTGTCTCTGAGCAAGACACTGGGTTTGTTCCAGCTGCAGGGATGATGATCTGTAGCTGAGCTTGTCCTTCGACCTCTGACCTGCATATGGAAGGGAGCTACTTTCTTTCTGGTAATCATTATACAGTCATAACCTCAATCTTGTCAGACAGCTCAAACGGATCTCCTGTATCACCTGCTACAGTTGCTTTTATTCAAATTATGGAGGGAGACGTGTCAGTGCTCCCCGCCTGTTCTCGTCTCCCAATTTCTTCCCCACACATGCTGTCTTATCATGGTGTGGTTACATTGGAAAACAACATATTTTGTTCAAGGTAGAGCAAGGAGGCAAACCATCAGTATCTCACAAATAGAAATAAATAAATCAATTGCAAGTACTGAAAGACAACATTTTGGTCCATGGTGTGAATTGAGCTAAAAAAATAAAAATTAAAGATTCACATTGTCTCCGCGTATTGAAACAGGGCTGAGTAGTTCTTTACACGTTGGAAGACTTTCACCTGTGTAGCTAGACTACCATAAATCATCTCTAATATATAGCCAAATATTGCGAATAGTGTGCAAGATCAAAGACAGTATTTGTGCAAAGAATATGTGCTCCTCTACTATAAAAGCTTGGTCAGTTTTTAGTTTTAGGTTTTAGAAAGGTTTTCCACACTAGAACGACACTCGGACAACACTAAGGAGGCATTTGCTGTATAGAATGCCTTTTTGCTGTAGATCATAATTCAATTAGAAAATGCCTTTTGTCAAGGAATACACCAAAATGCACACGTCACAAAAGCCATTCACATAATGTTAGAAAGAAAGAAAAAAAACCCCACAGGCCATGGACGGTATGTGCCGTTCAGGGGGGGAAATATGGAGAAGTGGCTGCTTTGTTGTTTCCCCCAGAGCGTTCTCTTTTTATGTACAGTGTTATCTGTCCATGCACTCTCTCGTCCCTGCCCTCACCGGGTAAAGCTACTGTTGGCGAGGCGTCGAGGAGGAATGACTGAGGGTTGGTGAGCTGTGCTGGGCTGGACAGTGCTTCACCATGCTGTGCCTGAGACAAACTGTGCAAACGCTACTGTGCTCTTTGTCCTCTGGGGCTACCGGCTGCGACTGTACAGTAAGTACGGTACAACTCCAGAGGAGGCTGTAGATGTGTGTGTGTGTCCGTGTGTGTGTGTGTGTGTGTGTGTGATACAAATGTTGGTCAGGCAGTGGTTACCTTGGGTCTCGCTACGACCAGTCAAACTGTAAACAGGACTTTTAGTCTTCAGTTGTTATGTACAGACGAGCATAAAACATGTCCTTCCTCCTTAAGGGGACAGAGCAGAAAAGAGGCTTCAACCTCCATCTAGTTCATTGTTTGGCTTCACAGCGGAAAAAACAAACAAAATAAAAGATTTTTCTTTCTCTTCTTCACTTTTAAATTCCCTGTCTTTCAATTCTAGACCGAAACAGTGGTGGTCTGTGTATGCAGAGGCTTTTTTTTTCTTTTTTCTCTCCAGTTGCTGACAAATCCGTTGTTATGAGGTAACCGAGTAGATCATACTGAAAGACAAGAAGAAGAAACAGGAAAAGGAAAGTAAATCAACACCTCTCGGATTGGACAGGCAGGCAGGCAGAAGGTGACAAAGTGAACATTTCAACAATTCAAATAATCTAATGGCCTGCATTGAGATAAAGTGCTTGAGTATCGTGGTGCGTGTGTGTTTTCAAACATTTCATTGATCCATAGTTAGTATTCCTGCTGATTCATCTCAATACTGCTGTCTCAACTGCTTGCAGATTTAATAGGAAGTCTGTTTGTGCCCTTAGAAGTTAGAAGCTCAGAAGTGGACTTATTTATCTGAGTTGCTGACAGCAAACTTTTATATGTGATGTCCCTTTGAAGCTTTTCTGTCATGAGCTGCATTATTCAGGGAAATGCTGCTTCTCCGTCAAGATCAGCCCTGCATTGGAAGAACACAAGGGGCTGCTGCGTTGGTGGGCATGAGCTGTAAAGTACCAATGAGACAATGAAAAACACAAGTCCAGGAAGTCCAATTTGAGTTGACTACATCCATGAGCTTGAAGGCTTATCAAACGTCAAAGCACGGCACACAGGTCTTTACAACTGTGGAAGGTTTTCACAGCAGCAGGCTTTTGTTTCTTCTTGTTCTTTAGGTAACCCTGATATTTTCTTAATAAAATCCATTATTGGATGAGTAATATCTTGACTGTCACTCGGAATACTTGCAGCCCGTATAGCAGAGCGGAGTTACAGATATAGAAAAAAGGAGTTGGATGATCATTTATATGTTTCCCTCAAATACTGAATGTTTCTTAAACCATCATATGTAATGTCTCCCAAGCTATGTATAGCTGAATTATACCATCGAGGTGGGATAAAATATTTTCTTCCAGACTTAAATATTTGTGTTAGCATGCAAATTATATATATTTTCTGTTTTTCACATATTTTGAATCGCATAAGCTATTATTTGACCATACTTCAGTCTACTTTTTCTGTTTTTCACATATTTTGAATCGCATAAGCTATTATTTGACCATACTTCAGTCTACTTTTTCTAATAGAAAGACCTGCAAACAAAATGTAATTCAACGGAAATGGGGCCACCAAATATCTGACTATATTCAGCCATGGACTTGAAGTATTGCCATTAAACCAATTCATTAAGGGACGAAAGGTAAAAGCCTGGAAATATAATTTAAAATTGGGTACATATAGGCCCCATAATTATATTATATATTATATATAAATCATTTTGGTAATAATGTTATGTATTTTGTCCCAGTATCTGGGTAAACGTCTTTCCAAATCAAGATCATATTAAGAACTCTATTTTAGTTTTTAGGGATTGTTTAAAAACATTTTTTTTAAATATATTTATTTAGATTCCCTTGTAAACACGGCCATTCATTCAATAGTAGGGTGTCACCATGAGATGGCGCTTCCTTTACAAAAAATCTGCTGAAATACACAGAGGAATATAACTAAGTGCATTTATAAACGTTGTTGTCCGTTGTTATTCGTGCCTTTTTGTAGATTGCACCACTGCTGTCAGCTGTTCAGATAAAGCCGCTGCACACAGTTAATTCCTACTGTAGCCTATATTATTAATTTCTCTCCCATATTGCTTTCATTTTTATGCAACTCTGTTGAATAACGGACCTCTCAGAGCTTTGATGGACAAAATAAGAGGTATAATCAGTAACTAGAGGCGTGTCTCTTTCAGTCTATTTTATGCATAAAAATAGCAACCTGTTCCGTGTTTTACAAAACGCTTCAGCATAATGTCATGACCTGATTATCATGATATTATAATAATCATTACAAGTATGCTCTGTGTCTGTTTGGGAAGCACACGCTAATATCAAATATGATAGGAACAACTTATTTCAGTTAAACTGCATCAGTTTCTCCTTTACCTGGTGCATAAATAAACCATCGCAATTGGTTTCCACATAATGCGGCATAGGTGTGTTACGTCATTGCGCACGGGGGGGGCACTGATCTGCCACGGATCTGCCAGGGCACCATTAAGAAGGGAGGGGAGATTATAGGTGGCTGGATCCGTACAGGATTCAAAGGTAATAGAGAACTCAGTCCAGTTTATTACGTAACTATAGCTCAACTGTTTCAAAGGTATTTTGGACATTTCTAAGAGTGTGCGTCACATCAGAGAAAAGAGTATATGTTTCTACCTGTTACACAAATTGGTTTTTAACATTCTAATAAAATTTTACCCCAGGCCCATTTCATTCAATACGGAGAATAAAAAAAAGGCCTGTCAAGTCAGCAGAAGCACTTCTCTGCTTCTACTAACAGTATAGCAGATGGTGCCAGATTATGGGAAGCTTCCAGTGTAGGTAATAGATGACATAGCATGTCCACTTTGGTCTGGGTGAATCAGTTTCGGCAAGTACTGTAGTTCTCCAGATGGATTGTATTTGTATGAAATCATTTTATATCGGCGTGCAATAAAGACCGGGGGGGAGGCGGTAGTTAGTGCAAATAGTAGGACCCTTGTCCTTTTTTAAAAGAAGTGTATTTATTTATTAATACATCTCTATCTAAGGATTCTTTCTGAATAGCTTTAGTCTTTTAACTCTCACATAAAACAAATTTCAAGATCTGCCTTTTTTCATCTACGTAACATTGCAAAAATAAGGCACATCCTGTCTCAAAAAGATGCAGAAAAACTAGTCCATGCATTTGTTACTTCAAGGCTGGATTACTGCAACTCCTTATTATCTGGTTGCCCCAAAAAATCCCTTAAAACTCTTCAGTTGATTAAAAATGCTGCGGCACGAGTATTGACAAGAACTAGGAAACAAGATCATATTACTCCTGTATTAGCTGCTTTGCACTACAGAATAGAATTCAAAATCCTTCTCCTGACCTACAAAGCGATCAATGGTCAGGCTCCAGTTTATCTTAAAGATCTCGTAGTACCTCATAAACCAACTAGAGCATTGCGCTCCCAGAGTGCAGGGTTACTTGTAGTTCTAGAGTCTCTAAAGTACAATGGGAGCCAAAGCCTTCAGCTATCAAGCTCCTCTACTGTGGAACCAGCTCCCAGTGTGTGTTCGGGAGGCAGACACCCTCTCCACATTTAAGAGCAGGTTAAAGACTTTCCTCTTTGATAAAGCTTATAGTTAGGGCTGGCTCAGGTTTGCCCTGGACTAGCTCCTAGTTACGCTGCTATAGGCTTAGACTGTCGGGGGACTCACTCCTCTCCTCTCTTCCCTATCTTTCTCGTTCTCCTCCTCTCCCTCTCTATTGATATGCATTCATGTCCCTTAAATGCATGTTACTAACTCACCATCGGGGGCATCATCCCCGGAGTTTCTGTGTCCCTCATCTGGCAGGTTGCCACTATTAAAGATTACTTCTGGACCGCGGATCGTGGCAGAACCTGTTGCCCTGGTCCTGCCTGACACCAGGAAGCCTTGACATCCCCCTGGATCCATCTTTTTTATATACCATCGTATCATGTTTTCTGTCGCATAGATTGTCCATGCTGTATTTTTAACTATGTTGTTTGTTCTGTACACACGTCACCTATTGCACGTCTGTCCGTCCTGGGAGAGGGATCCCTCCTCAGTTGCTCTCCCTGAGGTTTCTTCCATATTTCCCCCACTAATTGTGGGGTATCTTTTAGGGAGTTTTTCCTTGTGCGATGTGAGGGTCTAAGGACAGAGGGTGTCGTACCTTGTACAGGCTGTAAAGCCCACTGAGACAAATGTATAATTTGTGATATTGGGCTATATAAATAAACTTGATTTGATTTGAGTAAATATCTCCAAAAGTTGTGGTCCAGATGAATACCATCACTTCCAAGTGACTTACCATTATTTGTGCTAATTGTTTACGTTAGTCAAGAAATAAAGGGGCCCCTTTTATATAGAAGCTTCCTCTGTTGACAGTGAAAGGACATTTAATGTCTCAAGATAATCTCGCTATATCCCCACTGTATATCTGGTGCTGGGGAATTGTTATCTGAAGTGTACGGATGTCAAAAGTTACAAAATCTTAGGGTCAGTTAACATGGTCCCAGTTTCCGATGTAAATGTTGCTATATTAATAAATCGGTCATTTATTTGCTCAAAGACGACTCGGGTGATGCCATGAAGGTAATGCTATTTCTTCAGAGTGATATATTTGCTGAGATTGTTCTAGGTCAGATCCTAAAGTTTCTAATAATGTATTCTTCACAGCTGCTCTTTATTCAATCTATTCTAGAGGAAGAATATGAAGTTGCATTATTTCTGATAAAGCCTTTAATCAAAGAGTCAAAGAGTTACCGAGCATCATTCACTGACCTATTAATCTTTAGAAATTCTGCTAGTTCCAGTTTAAATTCTTTACAGAAATCTTGATTTTGCAATGAAGTTAAGTTAAACGCCCCCTAGTGGCTCTTTTAAGTAAATTAGTAGATGATATTTATATGCATGCTGGACTGTTGGTCTTGTGTGCTTTAATTTGAACCAAAACCCGAACATTAAAATGACAAAGTACATGCTTTAATGCCTCGGCTGTTCGTAACTTAAAGTGAGATTTGCTTGATTTCTCCATACCATTCATATCAGAACTGATTACGAATTCAAAGTCAAAGAGCTTGGCAAAATCATTAATTAATTTGAGGTGAAGTCAGTTACTCTCCCTCCATCCCACCTACCACCCCCACCCCATTCCCCAACACCCTACTCCCCCTCGTTCACTTTGATGAGAATTCAAAATCTGGCAAAATTATCCAGTGACACATTCCAGGTATTACTTTAACATGAACGCCATAATTCTGCTGGGTACTTGAAATCACCAAGATGGAGGATTGCCTATATGATAGCTCTGCAGAGTTTTAAAATCCCATCTCATAGCATCTGCCCTCAAACTCATGGATCTACAACTCAAAACTGCCTTCCTGGATAATATGATATGATGCAACACAACCCCATCTGCTCAGCTACGTTGTCCTTGTGTTATTTTCTGTCCCATTACGCTGTGTTTGAAATAAACCTTTTATTTACTTGCACATTATTCACATCACTGCACGTGTAACCATAGTGGCCATCTAGACAGGTTAGCAACAGCCAGGGGGAAGTGGCACAGAACGCAGCAAAGACGCTCCCTAAGCAAAGAAAAGTTCAGCCTTTCAATAAAAACAAAGGGTGACGTAGACTGGAGATGCCAACGTTTACGTTTCTCACAACAACTGTTAAGAGAAACAAATCTGCGAAGAAACTGATCGCCGCTGTAATGAGTAGTGTCAATAGTGCAGTGTCTGCAGTAGGCGGTGGGATCAGATGTGAATCATAGGAACGCAGGAGCTAAAATTAACAGCTTTTTTAGTCACCGAACGTCCTCCACAACGCTTTGTTGTGCACCTCGCATAATAACACTAGTGTACATGAAAAGTGTCAACTGAGGCAAAGACTGCTTGAGTTATAAAAGAATTTCAACTTGATGTCTGTAAATGTCTGTACTGTCTCAATCTCTCCCTCTGTCCGTGGCAAATAAACACAATGAAACCTCATTCATTCTGTACACGGACCATTTGAATAATGAATCATTAATCAATGAATGATATGTGAGATAAAGCAATATATCCAACATAATTTATATTTTTTATATATTTATATGTTATAACTAAAGCAACATACATTGGTTCAAGAGGCTCCTTCTTTGTATTTCTAAGTGTCTTTAATTCAGTTAAAAAGGTTTTTGAACACTAATCACAATAGTGAACCCTGACCTCGAGCTGGTGCAAAATGCACAAAACGATGTACCTGTACCTGAGTTAGAATAGCTTGTTTGCCTTGGTGACAATGCTACAATAAATGCCTTTTCACTGTAGCCAATACCGTTGTGGTTCTCTAATAAATGTCTTCATTTTTTAAATTCTTTTTATTTATGACATAAAAATGTAAAAAAAACAACAATGTTTTTTTTTCATTTCTAAATAAGACTGCAGCCGTGGGAAAGTTGCTACTGAATGCATACGAAAAAGCAGAAGCTGATGAGCATCATGCAATGTAATGAGCATACATACAAAACAAGTGGTGAAGCATAAATCGCTACAAAGTGAGAAATTGATTCTTTTTTTTTTTTCATCAAATCATTGACAGAGGTGAGTTAAAGCCCTAATATGGTCAATATACAATTTAATATTATTTTTGAACCAATAACACAGTGATCTGTGATGTTTTACCGGCAAAAAGAGAATAATGAAGGATTGCATGAAACAACAACAACCAACGGCCGGAAACCACAGATTGGGGATTCAACACTTGTCTCACAGAGCTGTGACTTGACAAGAACAGAGCCGCACTTCACTGACAGTTACTAATGATTCCAAATGTTTGCATTCATCCCTCGGGCCTCCCCGAGCTCCTAACACCTCAGTTCATCTCTGCTGGTGAGAAGACTGCAAAATTCAGCGAGAAAGACAGGAGCGGATGTATGTGAGGGGAGAGGCGGACAGAATCGAGAGAAACGGTCGGTTCCTCCTCAGAGACTTGACCTCCCAGTGCTGAGAACTGGCTTCATCGTTATGGATGGACTTGTAGCTCTTTAAGTTACAGCTCCTTCACTTTCATGGCCTAATTAGACATTAACTTAAACATAATGTATGCTAAAATATGACTTGTTATATGAGATCCTGCAGGAAAGAGGAATACTGACACTTAGGGGGGGGTGACATAAGGCTGTTTAATTTACTTAATATTCAGGATTTTTCTTTCTTTTTCTTATTTTTTTTGCTTTTTCAAATATTTTCGCTTTTTATATAAGTAATTGTATTTTGTAAAAAACAAATAATAATAATAATTATTAATAATGCACATGTTCATTGGTAGACCAGGGGCCAGAAGAACAATAATAGAACCTCTGCATTTGTTTAATTATGTTTTCCAGTTGGGTTGGATGTTGTTCCATTAGTCCCATGAACAGTAAGTGACTAAGTGTCAAACATTTTGATAACAATTTACTAAAATAAGTACTTCTGGTTAAAGCATTTGACTTTACATCTTATTGCTTGGTAAGTGGTAATTAACAATATTGCTCCAGTGTGCGTTCTATTGCTTCATATTGCTTTGCATGGCTACATATACTACACAGGGCATGTTATCATTATAGTATTGCGGTTTTTTTTTTATGCATCCTGTAGCTTTGCATGGTTTATGCACTATTGTAGTTGATTCTAATCACTGATCTTACGCAAATGATGTCTACAAACCTGTGTATCTAATGAATGCAATGAAGTGCAACCTCTGATTAACCTTTACAGACAACCTAAGCACTGTAAATCCATCCTTATGTATACTGAGCTTATGCATCTTAAGGGCTGCGATACTCTGCTGCAAAAGTCAGTTAAGAACACAAGGGCACACTGACCCTGTTTGAAGCACACAATGGTCCTCTGAAGCTTCCTTTGGGGTAAACAAGGATGCAAAAAAAAGACAAGCTCACCCTGTTGGTTAGCTTACAACTGGAGTGAGGCCGCCATTGAAACAGGAACGACCGTTAGCGTCAGAAGCGGAGGGATGTATTTTCTATTGTAATTGCGTACCTCCCTCTGCAGACTCACTTCTTTGTCATAAAGACCTTTTCAGATCTGCTTTTAATGTATAATAATTTTTATGTATTTTAAAATGTTGTTGTCTTGTTTTATAATGTATTTATCAAAAATATGTATCTGTAAAGTGTCTTTGAGTACCTTTTAAAAGCGCTTGATAAATAAAATGTATTATTATTATTATTATTATTAGTTTTGCACCCCTTTGACCTGATGACGGCGCAAGAGGAAATGTCAGAGGCTCGCCAAAGTTATTAGATTCATCCTGAGGGGAATTTCAATGTGCGCGCCAAAATGTTATGGCACTGCTTCCAATGAGTGTTGAAATTTGTTCAAAAGTGGTCGACTAACATTGCTACTTGATCCAAATACTGGAGGGCCCATTAGTGATGTATGCATATATATTCAAGTTGAACTGAGTTATCAGTTAAGTCCTGATAGTTTTGCCGGAGAAGCATCGCCACTCCACTGGTCATGATTGAATAACAAAAACACTCAGCCCACTCCCAATCGTACAGTGGTGTTATACAGTGTTTTTTGGCAAGTTTGTTGCCTCGTTAATATTAATTAGCTACATCTATGAAATAATCTTCTGCCAGAAGTGTCGGTTCTTTTAATCACCCATTGCAACGGACTAACAATAAGCTCATAACAAAAGTTACGTTTGCAAGCTTCTTGTGTTACGGTAATAATGTTGTTTTTTATCAGGCAAACCAAATGTATTTTTCCTACCAACCTATGCCAACATGCCAACAGCGGCGTACATTTTACATCTAATCTGGTCCATTGGCAAACACATACACTTCATTGAACATTGTGATACAAGCGAAAACAATGCACGCACGAACACATTCTGCTTCACTGAAAAGTGCATTGTGTTTCCGTGACCACACATTGGCCCACAGTACAGTAGCTGCACCGGTGAAGAACACAATAATCACAACAGATTGACAAGGTGGCTCACCACTAATGCATACGAATAATGTTAGAAAATACTCACATTTTCATGACGTATATTTTTGATTTCCCCGAAATTGAGGATTTGCATCATAACCCCTGCCTCGGTGTTGTTAATGAGTCGAGGTCAACCTTGCGAGTGTGCTTGTGTGTATGTGTGTGAGCAAATAGAAAGGCCAGATTATCATGCCCGGGAAGATGGGAAGAACAACAAATACAATGCAAAGGTTAGACCTGTAGACGTACAGCAAGATAGCACGGAGGTAGAACATAAAACATGCTCAGGAGCATTATTTTAGAGCACAGGGGTTACACAGGGAAACCTGTATACATCTTGCAAGGTAAAAAAGTACTCATTACTGGAGCACATCGCATTTGACACATCATCCCTGTGACTGAAATGGCAAATTCAGGGAGGGGAAAAGGTCAGACGCTGGAGGGTAAATGTCAAAGGTCACATTCTGAGTATGAATCCTGAGCCAGGCAGGGCTTTATTATAATCCAGTAGGAAAGGGAGCCACAGCTGAGGAGGAGGAGACAGCAGAGAGCTCCCCTGGGGCCAAGGTAGAATAGAAACTGTGAAAGGGAAGTTCCCTTCCAGTATATATATTGAAGGGTTTCTGATTCATAATGAGGTTTCTCATTCTTGACTGACAGAATGACTTGCATTGCGCATCATTCATCAAATTGGTGAAACAATTTGAAAAAATAGATCAGGCCCAGGTCTGCTCATCTGTGCTTCTGTCCTCCCGCTGTGCCCCCGCTGTGAGTTATAGAGTAATTCCGGTGGATCATCTACACCCGATAAGCTCCACTGAGCAACTAAAAATGATTTTAAATCACCCGTCACCCAGGTGTGGAGGCGGGCGCTCAGGTGGAACTGTGCGTTCATCTGTGTGTCGGAGAGGGCATGCGCAATTTCCCAAGAAAAAAATAAATGTTGTGCCTGTGCGGGTCTGTCTTTATTTGGTGCGCGCAGTGAGATTTTTTGTGAAGGTGTGAAGGGTCTTTTGGACACAGAGGCAGGTGAGAGGAGTGTGTTTGGCTTCGAGAAGCCGTGAAGAAGGGTTAGTGTGACAAGGCAAGAAAACGGAAAACAAGCCTCATGAAGCAGGTTTCAGGCCACTTCACTTCCAATTCAACCAGTTCTACACCTCCACCCACTGTATGTATCCACCATTTAAAGGTGCAATGTGTAAGATGTGCCAGATTTTCAACTTAAACATTAAGACAATTAACTAACATTTAAACAGAACGTGAAGAGATAACAGTTTTGACTTCTATGTATTGTGAAGCAGAGATATTGACTGACATTAGCATGCTAACTGACTTAACTGACTGTCTTATAATGCCACTTGTTCCTCTCGAGGCGATAGGGAGTCACTGTAGCGCCAGTATACCCTTCTGATTTTCTAGAATCTTTGGTTGTGCGCGTTTTTTGTATTAGTTATAATAACTTAAATCGCCAATATGAAATACGGATTTATGGCCACATGTCTAGAAGCACCTCCAGGAATGAATTAAAGTGTATCCTATCTTACAGAAGGGCTGGCTAAAACTATAAAAATGACCATTGGCACAACACCATCGCATGTATTTGTGGAGACACCTCAGGTGAACATATTTTAAATATACGTATAAACTAAATATACTATAATAGAGAAGGAGGAACATTTATTCTAAAGGCATCACCATTATTTGGCTTGACCCAATTAACTTGATGGCCAGGGAGCCTTTGTATAGGCAAACCAATAGTATGATGTGATATGAAACTACTTCATGGTTAATAATAAACACATTTAAATATGAATTGAACTTGAAGGAATTGAAAGTGAATGAACCATCGCCCTCCTTTATAGAGAAGTGTACCTCACTGCTGCTGCTGGCGCCACTGGTCTCTAGCACAGCATGAGCTAGAGCAG
This sequence comes from Bovichtus diacanthus, assembly GCA_943590825.1. NCBI lineage: Eukaryota > Metazoa > Chordata > Actinopteri > Perciformes > Bovichtidae > Bovichtus > Bovichtus diacanthus. Next base: position 2,297,069 of record CALSBV010012138.1, read on the forward strand.
GACAGGATGGATGGAGATGGAGAAGCAAGATTAATTATGGTTTACAACCTCAGACACCCATGTTAACATTTTTGTTAAAGCCCCTATATGGAGGGTTTTAAAGTCATTTAAAAAAAAACATGTGAAATGCAAAAGGAAAGTTATGTTAAGTAAACATATTTTGGAGTTTGTATTTTTTTGTAGAAAACCACCTTTAAATTCACCTCAAACGTTTCTTGTGTATTGAACCTACAACGCAGGTGACTTGACTTCATCTACTGATTGATGTAGGCACGGGTATGAAAATGGATGAGCTACGTATAAGCATAAAAACATAAGCTTCTTTTTCTTTTTTCCCCTTCTAATTTCTACCACTATACCATGCCAGGAGGGAGCAAATTATAATCTCCTTATCTATAGTCTTTGTGATTTCTTACAGAGATTTTAAAGATTATTACTGCTGTCAGTGGGAAACAACCTTGTTGGCTTCACAAAGGAAAATCATCCTTTAGGTTTGTAATCTGTGCCATGTGTCATGTGTCAGAAAACCAAGGACATGAAGCAACATGTTGTATTTCAATACATTTCAAATTGAATTGCAAAAATGCTAAACATGGACTTAAATATAAAATGCAATAGCATACCTCATGTGTTGAAAATGTAAAGACATCTTCTTTACGCTAATTTTAGTATCATAATAGCTGTAGTTGTGAGAACAGGACACGTTTGCCAGGGGAATGAGGTATATTGCAATTAAAAAGAGAACATTATCTTTAAACAATTCACATTATCGCAAAAAAAATATCGCAAAAAATATAGACATTATCAAGAAGCAGAACCTCATCTCCCTAACATATGTTGATTTTAGGAGGTAATGTCAGCTTAACCGCATGCTACTTTTATAAAAATCAAACCTGCGTTAGAATAAAAACAACACTCGTCAAAATTCTCATGATGTTGCTTTTCTACCTGCGTGGTATTGCTGTGATAAACATATTGACATCACTATTAGCAAAAGTACCTGCCTAAAAAGACATCGCAACAGCACATCATTTCTCTGCAAGGATGGGACAGACCAGCATGTTTCAAGTGTTTACTCACAGCCTTATCACACATTTACAAGAACAACTCCATGTTAAAGTTCCAATCCTTTTTGGGTCATGGATAAATTTGTAATCAAGAATCGTCTTCTGTGTTAATGCTGCCATGTCTGGCCACGAAAAACTACAATCCGTAACGGACATGGCTTCACAAAAATCTCGAGATCAGTTTAAAGCTAACATCCATATAGTCACAACAGCCTTTCATGACACATTTATAGCAAACTTGGTCCTTATACAGAACAAGATCAACTGTGGTGGCCATATGGAAGACCATTAGAGTCAAATTTTCTTAAGAATAATGCTATTCTGTCTCAATTTACGACCAAAGAATACAAGGTATAAAAAAAAAAGGATTGTACCTTTAAGTGTTTCCATTGAAAAGACCTATTAGAGGGATATATCCAGGTTCCACACACTGCAGCACCCACATGACACATGGAACAAGAATCCGGAGGGATTAATGACAGCATTATTATACAAGGAAAGGAACATTACGTGCATTATTATCAATCTAACAGCACAAGATTTTAGCAGAAACATTAGTTAGACAAATCGTAAAACATTGCACATGCAAAAACAAAAATACAGTCATTTACAGATTTACCTGCTTATACGAAACTCAGCCAAAGTATAAGTGTTATGCCTTTGTTATCCACCTAAGCATTCTGGTAGTGCTTGTCAATTAAGTAAAGAATCAATTTCTCTCAACATCACATGCATTAGCAGTAGTGGGCGTAATAGTAAACCGAGGTAGCCCGACACAGTAGGTGAAAGAACTTGCATGTGATTGCCAGAGAAATGGTTACTTTATTCCGTAATTTGCACTCACACTGCCTTATCAGAGCTGAGAAATCAAACCATCTGAAATAACCATGTTATAGAAATAGGACTTTAAAAAAAAAAAAAACGTGCTAATTGACGCAATTTCATAGTTTTTTTTACTCTGGCTGTTGCAATTTAAATTAATATAATCTCTTTACATGTAATGCAATTATTGTCCCACACCACCTGCCACAAGCTCACCAGTAGAGATAGTAGAAGAAGGAGAGGACGAAGAAGGACAGCTTGCACCAGGCCTCCTTTAGGCAGAACTTGAGCGTGTCGCCATTCATCACGGACGCTGGGTCGTAAAGCAGCTCCTTAGTGTCCGTTGGGGAATGGAAGTACCTACCACAGAGGGCAAAGACCATATCGCGGGTAGTTGACCCGTTCCAGAACCCGGGAGGGGGGGGCGGAGGTAGGCGGGGGAGATGATGGGAGGAAATGGGGAAGGAGATAGTATGGAAAAAGATGGCATGATGAGTTAGGGGGACACCATCATGCAGCGGACGTGGGCGAAATAGTAGTTGAATATGTTGATATATATGTGAAATTGACCGTTCTCTACCCCCTTTCCTGAACAGTTCAATCGTCCGTAGTTTTGCAACCTTAACCAGGCACGGCAGGCCTGTCAAGCTCTGTATATCTCCACATTCTCAAGCGGGGTGCTTAGCAAAATGGAGTGGATTAAAAAGTCTCTATCTGCCCTAACATTGGCTACTAATGTTAGCATGCTAACTAGCTTACGACCTTTTTTGGTGACCTAGCATTCATTTTAAAGCCAAGAAGCACACCTAATTATGTTATTTAGTGGGGCTACAGGTTATGTTAGAAAAAGCTCTGTCTGTGTCAGAGTTTAAGGTTAATGCTAGCAGCATCCCTCAAAGCCTTTTCTCTTGTTTAAGTGCATCATACCCAACCTGTGCTTTACTTGTCCAATACAGTTTTTGCACATTTAGCATCCAAATAGGGTTAATTAAAACAAAAATACTCATCAAATCTTACATTTTTCTCAACATACTGTAATATTCAAGCTAACTAGCTGCTGCTGCTCTTTATTTCCTAGCCCCATCTGTGACACCAGCACTCTTTTAATATATCCATGATTTGGTCGCATAGCATTTACCACACAAACCTTAGGGAATAGACAAAGACACTAGTTTTTACTTTTATCCAGCATCGGTTTAAAGGTATTTTTGTTATTGCACAGATGTCTACTGCCTGGAACGTTACAAATGTTTGCCTGTGCAGGGGCCGAAGTTAAATGTAATATTTTACCACAGACTGCCAGTGCCACAGCCTTCCTATAGCTAGGTGCAGTGAAGAAGAAGAAGAAGAAGAAGAGTGAAGAAGGCGGTCAAAATGTTGAAGTGAAACCTTGATTTTTTTCATCATTACGGGAAATCTGAAGGCACCTATAGCATCACAAAAATAAGTATGGATAACAGGGAAAATATATTGGTTAAATATTACCCTAAGGTTTGTGTTGGAAACACTGTGACTGGATCACAGAGTAACGTACAAAGTACTAAGGTCACAGACGGGGCTTATTTCCACGTCTTCAACATGGATTATCAGCTGGTGAGAACGCTGAGTTCTTAATAGCGACATGTAGCTTTAGACTACATTTCTTTTTGGCACAATATCATGAATGTCGCCATCAAGTACATATGTAAGATCCTTATTACAGGGTTCTTGTTTTAAAAAGGTAGAAACTGAATTTTTCAATGAACTTGATTTTATGTCGAATAGCTAACTAGAGCTGCTAAAAAACATTTTAGCCTACACACTCAGTAACCGTAACAGTAACCAGCTAGGAATGAGATGCCCGATTTATCAACCTCTGAGAAAATTCAAGCATGCCTACTGTTTAAAAAATTAATTTCAATTTTTGAGTTTGCCACAACTATCATTGTAACCTGCATGTGTGCAATGCTAAAGTGGAACGCTTGTCAGGTAACATTAACAGCATGTAAGGGGATATGTGTAAACCCTCATCCCCTTACTTATGGTATGTAAGGGTATTCCGATAAGGAGTGATCGGTTTGACTTATCTTGTGGTGCAAAATGTTAAAGTTCCCCACAAGATAAACAAAATATGATTAAATATATTTTCGCATATTCAAATATATTTTCGCTCAGTTTAGTTATGTGGTCTCAGGGCTGGGGTTTATCTGAAGTTTCAGTCAGCTCAGTATGTGAATTACAACTACAACTGTGGTGCATACAAATGAAACATTTTCTCACGTTTTACATTACATACCCCTATCACCTGCTGACTGATTTAAAACCCGAGGAGAAAATCCAACTTATAATTGTATATGCATGTGTTATAGCTATGCTTTTAGTATAATCAATATTTGTAAACACAAACAGCTCTCTCTTAAAGCATCGTCAAATTAAAATGTGCAATGTCACCAAAAAAAAGACAACTTGGGGGTGATTAATAGGAAAGTGGGTTTGGGGAATTGTAGGATTTTTCCTGGAGCTCTTACATCCAAGTGAGACTTGTTTCAGCGGGTCTGTTAGAATTATGAAATTATGAAATATGTCATACAGAAAATGAGTACTCAAGGAAAGTCACCATGAGAAAACATGAAGAAGGAATTGCAACTGTTGCTTCGAGAGAGAACTGTTTGTGTCCTGATTCACGACAATGTGCCTTTAATGGACCCCAGAGCTGACACACATGAACAGGATTCTGCAAGAATGGATTATTGTATTTCTATGTAAAAGACCAGTTGCATTAAGATAGTTTGCTGCTGGTTTCCTTCATTTAGTCCACAGAGTCCATCACAGAGAATTCCACTCATTTGAACATTCAAAATATGTTTTGCAGGGCATGATGGGTAATGCAGTTCAACCAGGAGGCTGCCATCATTATGCATGTGGTCTTTTCTGTCATAAAACTGGCTAACAGGTGGTTTATAAATGTCAATACTGCATGTTAATTCATGTACAGTGGTTGTTCACAACTGTGAAATGATCGTACATTTGGTTTGTCATACATTAATTTGAATGTACATTCACCAATTCACATTTCCGTTGGTCAATAGATGACTCATGCATGTATGAAATCTTCAACAATGCACTTGAAAATGAGTCTTGATGTATTCGGAGTGTGATAGAAGGGTTTTGTAATGAGTCACCAAATATAATTCCCATGTATTTCTACAAGACATACATGCACAAATGACTGATGATGAGGTAAACAAGGTTAGTTAAGAGTTAACAAACTGCAACATACAGGTAGCTAATAAAATAAACAATAAGTAACAATAAAAAGAACTACAATCCCCTGAGCAAAGGTAACGGACAGTAAACATTTTTATGTTAGGAGGACTTCTTACTTTAAATCATAAACATATATATATATATATATATATATATATACTGCATATTAATCAATGTGGACAAATCTTCCAGAGTATAAAAATCAAAAACACACACATACACTGAACACACACACACACACACACACACACACACACGCATACTTTGAAAAGGATTCAGCTGGCAGCCAAAGCATTTTTAAGAAACGACTGCACTGCATGGCCAGCCTCTCGTGGAATTTCCCGCTACGCACCCACACACACATATTGAGAGCTTTTAGTCTGGCAATAAACCGTTTTTCTTATAATAAACATGGAAAACGTCCCCCATGAGTGGACCAGTCAGTTCACACAGTACAGACTTTATGTAATTCCGGTTTCTCTACTGAGGCCTGGCATATAGTCTGTCTGCATGTTGCTCAGTCACACTTTAAACACAGTTAACGCTGATGTCTGAGGGTCACTGGAGACATTACGGCTGCCCTGTACACCAAAGTGACAGCTGATACAGGCCTTGCAAATGTAAGGGATAGGTTCATGTTTATTCAGTCTATGTACAATGTACATTGAAACAGTTTTCACTTGCTGAAATTCCTTTTGTTCATACCGGCCATAAAAATTACCCTTTACAATGTGGTTCCAATGGAAGGGATGGGGGACAAAATTTACCGTCTTATTCTGGAAGACACTTTTGTACAGTACAAAGACTGTGGATTCCGTCCCCTATTACTTACACTGGAAGTGCATCCTTTAAGGAGAGGCAGCCTGGTGACGCAGCGGGAGTACACACTCCACCATGTACGGTAACTACAACATCGACGGTTACTTTTCCCATGTTTGGATGACAGTCTCAGCAGTCATCTAATCAAAGGGTCAGTTCACAACCATATTTTCTTCATTTACCCTTAGTTGTTCCTAGTGGCATAGATATAATTGGTTTTAAATACATATCAATCTCTGTCAGTTATAATGCCATTGGAGGTGAATGGAAATTCATTTGTGACAAGTTACTCTGGACTTGGGTTTGGTTTTCAAAGTCTGACACTGTGGGCCCCCACTCACCAAAAGTGGGACAGGGGACATTGGGGGATTACGAACAGGAATTATAACGTTGCCATGGATTCAGTGAGTTACACTTTTGGGCTACAACTTGAGCCCCAATATGGCACCAATTTATCACTGGTTACTTTGATGCTGAGGATAACCTAACTCCAAATTCTGGAGTTATAAGGAGGGTCTTTTATCGATGATTTCTAAATTTATCTGCCAGCGACGCACATTTTGCTGCAAATTGCGGCATTTGGGTGCTCAGGCTTTTAAATCACCAGCCTCTGCTGCTGCTCCTGCTGTTTGTTGGTGAGACAGCCAAATCAGAGGTCCAGACAACAACCAAGTTAAGTGTTTTTAGTACGACAACATGCACGTGTCCCTTCATAATGAACAAATAGTCCCTATGACTTTATAACATAAGACACGTTAAATTTATTTTTTCACTGCTTCAAGAACCACAAACAAGGCAGGAATATCAAAGTGATGAGTGTCTTGAGCGCTACGCAATAAACATATCTGCATGGCTATACAACTGCATAGCACGAGAGTTCAGTGAGAAATCCTTAGGGCACCGCATCGCTCCAAAAGCCATCGTGACCCAACATTTAGAGTCCTTAAAGTATTGGTTTTCCAGGCAACAAGACATTTGAAATCAAGTTTCTATTGCGACTTTACCAAGCTTTGCTGCGAGCAATGTTGTCAATCTGGCCTCTTAAAGGCAGCCCCCCCAGCAACATCTGTAAACTCTCCAGAGAATCACATGGGCATGTGGACTCACAAGTGAGGAAGTTAAGCATACACACACACACACACACACACACACACACACACACACACACACATACACACACACACACACAAACACACATCCGTATATGTTGGTGTGATCACATACTGTCACCATGAGCTCTGTGTTTAAATAACAGTCAGTGTTTCCTTCCCTCCCTCCCTCCCTCCCTCTCTCACTCTCCTCTGAATCACCTTGTCAATATTAGATATCTCTCCTATCACTCACTCTTGCCTCACCGTCCTGCCTCCTGCCATTTCATCCTTCATTTTCCACCCTACTCAATCTCTGTCTTGCCCCCCCACCTCTCTCTCTCTCTTCCTTTCCTTGTTTTCTCATCTCTCAGCTGTGCAGGAAGCAGCATCTGTAGCCGGTGGGCATCTAGCACAGCCTCCAATTAATGAGACAGCAAGATGTTTTTTTTTCTCTTATTGGCTTCTCCTCTCCTCTCAGTCTGTAACTTCAACCAGCTGGGCACATGAGCTTAACCCAATCAGGCTGCCAGCAGTCTATGTCTAACTTGCGGAAAGAACAGCAACAAAAGACAAAAACAGACAAAGAAGAAGAAGAAGCAGGAAAAGAAATCTGAAGATCACTGAAGTGGTGACCCATTTTTCCAGACGTTGCCTTTGAGAGTCTTGAGATGTGTTGGAACACTTATATACTTGCTTTTAACTATGCATTTTTCTTCAGAACATTGGTAGTGTACGTCCTTCAGAAATGAACACTAGACATCTGCAAGGTGCAATTTAAAAAGAAAAACGTGAATGGTGGGGGTGGTACTTCAGGAAGTGATGTAAAATCATCAGAAGATTCTAAACAAACAACAACAGCGTTTAAAAGATTTTTGAAAAGAAACCAGAGGAGTTCGTCGCCACTTTGGCTTTTTCTGCCGTGTTCCTCAATGAGAAATCTGGTGAAATTCTGAATTTTTCTCATTTGCAAAAAGAAAAACATTAAAGAAACAAAACCAACAGTGATTGATCCTACAAAGAAGTATTTGTGTGTATCCCAATACTGATCATATTCCTCTGTGCCATAGAGCTCTTTGTTGTTAAAAACACATAATAGCACCGGTTGACTTGCATTTGTTGGCATGAACACACACACTGTAGTTTATTTATTCTACTTCCTCCAGTCTGAGGAATGTTTGCTCGTGCCCAGTTGTTTTTGGAAATAATTTTGCCTTTTTTTTTTTTTTATAACATTCAACAGTATATTTGTAATTCTATCTTACGTAGGAGGCAATGGCCTTGGGGCTGAGAGCCACAGAAAAAGGTAGAACATCAGAAAGTATTGAAAGACAGACTGTTGGTTTTGGTCTTTTCATGGAATTTTTTGACAATCAGAAAAATATAGAACAACTCCTTCGTTTAACATTATCACTATAGTAATCTCCTTTACATTCACCATGATTAGTTACATTTTTGCTGTGTCATTTAGGGGTGATTCTGCCCTAGTACCAACTAGTGGATGTACTTTTTAATGTGAGCAATAGCGCTAACATTGCAGACGCTTGACTACGCATGCGCTAGTAAAAAGCAAGTATGTCATGAGCGCCTATAGTCATAAACAGTTTTTATATACCTATCTAAACCTCATCCTAATTCAACTATAAATGCAAATCCATAAACTAATATTAATTCTAATGTTAAATTACAAAGTGATTTTTCTTTTTTTGGCGTCAATTAGTTGCCAATAAGATAAGATCATTAAGATACTTTGTGACTTTCCTACCCTGTCTGTGGCTGTCGGACCCAAGTCCATTCGTTCCCACTGAAGACAAAAATCTTTCGAATAGAGTCATACATGTAGAACTTCATTTCTGAAAAGGCATAAAACACCTGGGCCCTGTGTATTTTAACAACTGTTTCTCGAACGGGGGACTATTTTTGGATGTGGATTAATACATATTTGTCGCAAAATATATTATTTACAGCAGCAGAAGGGTGTTTGTGAAACTGACAGAGAAAACTTGTGTCTGTGTAACCCCATTACAAGACAAGAAAGTCGATGGTGGACAGTTCAGGACAACCCCAGATTACGTTCCATGCCATGGTTTTTACTATTCTCGCTATACAGTATGTATGTCTGTGTGTAATATGGACATAATTCCTGGCAATACTGGCTGAAGTGTAGCCACTTGTCAACACTTGGGCATTGGGAAAAAGCAAGTATATCTCAAGCCTTAGTGTCATTTACAATACAAGTTACTTTTTAATTAAATTTCCAGCCATTATTTCTTAATTCGCAATCATCAATGAGGACACAACCTAACCTGCGACCATACTTATTAAGAAGCGAGGACATCCATCCAAACGTTTAGGAATACACACACGCACACACACACACACACACACACACACACACAGGTGGATTGTATAGTCACCTCCACGTGTTGTAGAAGAGCAGGGGGATGTTGAGGCCCACAGTCAGCCACTCTTGGGCACACAGGAACATTATGCAGAAGAGTCCATGGATGGAGTACTCTGGTAGCACCAACTAGAAAGACACACCAAGGACGCGAGAGACAGAAGCAGTGAGGAAGAGGAGGATGAGTGATGAAGCTGAATAACTTTCATGTCAACAAACAGAGAATCGGACACCAACACTTGAGCTTGTCTCTTTCTTCCGCTACTCCTTCATTGCATTGCTGGTGATTATTGTTACTAAATATATGGCTTGAATGACATTTGTTCTAATATAACAACTGCATGAACTGACCGACATGAATGAACCTACACTGTGTTAAACTGTTGTTCGTTCGCAGATGCCACATTGTCCTTTTAACGTCCACATGCGTAAGAAAACACCTTAAGTATGATCATTAGTATTCAAAATCCTTGGACTAGCCTATATTTTGCCACTGCAAATCTGTCTATCTGCAAGCATTCCAAATGGCTAAATGCCCCCGTCTATTTTATGGAGAGCTTAGCTTCACAATGGGCGGCACACACTGATGGCGTGGCTCCATCGGTATCATAATAACTGGAGGGCTCGGACCTCCGAATGTGGGAGGCAAGACAACCTCGCGAACAGATTTAAAGAAAGATTATTTTTGTGCAATTTTATAATGATCTATCACAAAAGTTGGAATTCCATACAATTGTAGCCATTTCCAACCAACCTCTCTGAAGGGATTGAACAGGCTTTTTCTCACATAGAACATCTTGTGTTTACCATACCTTCTTCATTGACTACGATGTGAACATTTTCTAATCCAAAAATATAGAATGACAAACGGCTTCATCGCTGTTACCCTTGCTCATTGACTGTGGCATCAATTGAGTGGTCTGTGCTCAATAATAACTCTTTTCTGAACATGAAGCCATGCTCTAACATGATCTCAATGCAAATAAAAGACACACTTTAAAGCTGCACAAATTGCTTAATTCCATACACTTCTTACACACCTCTTTTGGTGGCGGCTACATTAGCTAATATAAACTTTGTATATATATTGCTGTGTAACTGACATTATAATCTTTATGACTATGACTCTTCTCTGCTTGTGCTACAATTTTTTTCTATTTTTTTTCAACACATTTTTTTTTTTTTTTTGGAAGGAAATTCTATGGGTCAATGTGACTATATCATACATTGTAGTTTAGCAGTGCGGGGGCAACACAAAAAGCTTTAACCATAACATTGACATATTACAAAGTTTTTACAGCAAAGTTAACAGTCTCCTATTAAAACATCCAGCAGCTATGGAGCAACAATGCAAGTTGGAGTCCTTTATCTAGTCAAGTCAAAATGTATAAGTGCAATATTAACGATCCTTTTAAGTCTGTTTTTGTATTTGGTTCTCTGTCTCTGATTTTTGGTGCTGGGCAGGGAGCATACAGTGCATTTATCTGAGCTTTTTTTTGCTGAACATTTCCTGTGGCTGCTGGAAATAAGGTTGATAAGATCTGTGAGACTGAACCAAAACAGTAAAGCTGCAGGCCATAGAACTAAAACAATAAGCTGAAAGACAATAAAAAATGTGTCATAGAACTGTAGTGAAGTGATGATTCTTTGTGGGTTTGTCTGTACGACGAGTGCATATTTTACCTTATATATATTCATTTGATCAGTTATTATTATAAGAATATGAATCTTATATGAATCCATTGTTATTATGAGTCACTTTAGCATTCATGAAATCAATCTACTGTAAGTTATGGCCAGGAATAATGTTGTACAGTTTGGTTCTGAAGGACTAAGTCACTTACACAATAATTAGCACGTTATTGACTGAAGTGCATGGAAATGAGATCACTTAACGAGCAGGTAAAAACATAGCTGGATGTGCTTATGCATGTTTTGTACGTGTGTTTGTGTCTGTGCGTAGGGTCAGTTGTGCTTTGATTCCTTTTCTTGACCAAAGAATGGTGGAGAGATTGATGCAAAACCAGCATTTCAAGTCATTATCAATATTACTTTCACTTATATTTATTTTTTTATTAAAGTTTTGACCATATTACAAAAACAAGTGTAGTCGCTACTCCTACCATACCACTCCCCTTGTTCCCTAACCGCCCTGTCCCTCCCACCCTTCCGTCCTCGAAACCTTAAGTGACATATAGAGTGACATTTAGAAAGACAATAGCAGACAGACAGACAGAGGACAGGCACACAGGCAGACGGATGGACAGAAGCTAGAAGGACAGACCATGAAAAGGTAGAACATCATGAAAAAATTAATAATACAAGACCAGTAATATCAATTGTGGTGATAATTAAAAAAAAGGAAAAATAATACTTATAATAATGAAAACTGCAAGCAGCGATGAACGGGTCCTTGCACACCCATGTGTGTCGGGGTTTCTGGTGGGACGCCGGTTGACGCTGCAGCGCATTGCCGTGACCGTTGGAGACCAGGCGCACACGGGAACATTATTTGTTTAATAGTGTGATGTACTGGAAGTGACACACCTGTGATTCTTTCACCACTTGCTGTGTCCACCATATGGTGCTAGAGAACATGTGCTTAACAAACATTATATTGCTCTATATCATGTGTAGATCAGGTTAATAGGATGATGTTTGTCACATAAGGCGGACTTCCTGTTGCCAGCAGGTGGCACTATGACTAGGAGTCAATATTTGGACGTAGCTGTCTTCAGTCCATGACTCTTATTTCATAAGGAATTTGGAGCAGATTGGAGAATGTATGCTCCAGTAACAGCAACTTCCTGTTTAATGGCAAATTGGTCAAAAAAAAGCCACGGCAAGGGAATTCCATAAAAAGTAACAATTTTGATAACTTTTCATTGTTAAGGTCTGTTAAGGAGTTTGTTAAAGTACGGTGCTATCAATTTACAGCAATTTCCTGTTGCCAGTAGGTGGCGCTATGACTATGGGTCAAAATGGGTGTGTAGATGTTGTCAGGGCTGGACCCTTTTGGTGCCGATTAGACAATGTATATTGGAGTTACACCAACTTCCTGTTTCATGGCTAATTGCGCGAAATGACTGCCACGCCACTGCAAGGTCAGTCAAAACTCAGAATTTTGATAACTTTTCATCCTTATGGTCTAGTGGTGGGTGATGCTGGCGGCTAGGGTTTGAGTGTATACGCTACCAGGACATATGTTGTATGTGTATGTGTAGAGGGGATGAGCTCACTGTCAGATTTAATGAGGTCATGAAATCCTTCAATGGAAACAAGTTCTGTAAGAAGGATCAACCATTGTGCAATGCTTATTGTGTTTCTTGTTTTACAGTTCAACAGGATAGTATTTTGTTTTTGCAACAGCAATGTCAGTGAATATGGCTTTGAGTTTTGGATGGGTGGGGTTGATGACTGCTGTTACCGAGTAGACATAGGCATGGAGAAAGAGGGATGCTGACTTTTTTCCGGAAGTAATAGGTTGGTGGGCAGAGCCAGGTGCAGTGGAAGTAATTGCCTGACGTGCTCATTGAGCAGTGTGTATCCGGATTTAAAAAAAAACATTTAATACTTTTTTTGTTGCGTAATCTGTTTTCTGTGAATGCATTTGTATTGAATTAGGTGAAGCTCGGTATTCTTCGTCATTGTGAAGGCATTCCTACAAATTTGGGTCCAGAAGTCCATGTCCAAGTGATAAGTCTTTATTCCAATCTTCGGTGGGGAGGGATATTGTTGAGAGAAATAATTGAGAATGAATGAAGCATAAAGGTCGTCTTCCTGATTGAATTTACGCTGAGCTTCGTTAGTCATGGAGTTTAGTGAGTTAAACCATGTAGTAGTGGGCCTCAGATGGGAACATTTTTCAAAAAGTACTTAACTCTTGGTAGGATGGTGGTGGTCATTTTTATGGTTACAATTCTGCAAATGAAGGAAAGGGTTACATTTTTACAACGATTTAAATCATACTTTATTGTTTAGTAGTGGAACTAAATTAAGGGGGAACAACTCTGACAGCTAGTGGAAATAATTATGCCCAAATATGTAATACTGCTAGTGATGCCAAGGGATGTGTTTTGACCTGTAGCATCTCTTTCGGTACTATATATATGACTTGCTCTATCAGTTCCAGTCACATTGACCCTGAAAACAACCTGAGTTTTATAGACTGTTGGAAAGAGGAGAACTATCATTCCAATTGTCCAATATGTGTTGTTTTTCTCCAAATATGAAGCAAAATATGTCACATTACATTATGAGCCATGATTTTGAGGAAATAGCCCCTCAAAGTTTGCACCGTTATTTTAAGAGGGGGCTCCAGGCTTAATATTATGGACTGTCCTCCCTTGCCATTAGATTAGCTATAATTCATGGCCCCGTCTGAAATCTGTGTTGGTCTATAACAAATCACCAGCTTATTGTTCACAGGAATCCATCGACCCAATTGATTAGGCTAACTCATTCCTAGGCTAGTAGCATAGAGCACGAGGATTGTTTGGTTTCTTTCTCGGGTGAGTGAAAGTTGCATGGAAAGAAGTTGGTGAGTGTGTTGTGTGTATTTCCTGAGGAAACACAACACCCTCCGCCCATTGTCATGCCTGTGCCGTTCAGTTGCTCCGTTCACCGCTTGTCATCATACCTTCGTTATGCATCGTTTCCCGTGGCGAGTTCTTTGATGTGTCGATTGAGATAGTCGATGTGTCTTTGCTTCTTTTAAGTTGCTTGGCTAGATATTTGCTTGATTTATTACTGTGTTCAAAGTCGTCATATATAAGTTTTTGTATTAGGAATTGGGCTTTATTGTTCATGATATTGGTTAGTTGGAAATTGGGTTATTGTTAATTCATTCAGATTTTGTTTCGTTGCATTGTCAGCATCCACTTTGTTTAATTCTCTGAGTTTTTATTCCAGATTCTTTTCAAGCTCAAGTTGCTTTTTCTACTTGCGCGATGTAAAGATGGTGAGATTCCTGGATAGTCATTTGTTTCCATGAAGGATTCCCACTCTCTTGTGAAGTAAGTAATAAAGTTGTGATGGTTAGGCAACGACATACTGAAGCACCATCTGCAACTACACTTTTAAAGAAAAGCCTGCATTAGAGGAAAAAGAAAAAACGTTTTTGAAGTGCTGAGACGAAGAAGAAAGGGAGATGCAAGAAATGTAGATAAGAATATTTGTCTGACATAAGAACATTACACTGAAAAGAGTTTAATAACTAGCTGTATCTGCTGTTTATCATCATGCTAAATGCAACACATTTACATCTGAGATATTGAGATATGTCTTCACTAGATCTAATTCGCTGCATGTGTTTGGACCTTTTTTTGACACGACATTGTCCACTATATTACAGACATTCAGATTGAAATCAGTTCATGAAGCTTTTACATTTTCTCCAGCACCAAATATCTAGCTTTACATTTCTACCAGTAGCAAAAGTCTCTTTAGAATAATGGAAGAAGAAATGAGTGAGTAGCTACACGTGTAAAACGCTGAGTCCAACTGTAACCATGATTTAAGTCTCCAAAAGGACGTGTGACACTATCTGCTCCTTTTAAAAGAAATAGTCTTCTTTTTAAATTGAAAAAAAAAATTATGTTTCAAGCCAAACTTGGCTCTGTATCTGGAACGATGCAATCAGGGGGAGATAACCCTCATATCTGAACAGGGGAAAAAAGTGCCATCTACAAAAAGCTCAATTTCATCAGAAAACTATAATTAACGCATCACGGTTGTGTGCCCCCACCAACCAGTCAAATTGCAGTTCATATCCGTCTGTCCAAAATGTGACCGCACGTTATGACTTCTGCATATTTTAGCCCGAACACAGAATTCCGCCTTATGCTTCATCTTATACTCTTGCTTATTTGCTGCTGTATAAGTGCAGCTTTTGCCGTATTTACTCCAGTCCGCCCCCAGAACTCCCGATGCAGCAGCAACCAGCTCTGTCGAAAGCGGAGTCTCGACGTGGCCTCTTCCTCTCTACGTTGTATGGCAGTTTGCAGCCATTGCTTTTAAGGTCTTTGGCCACCACGAGAGTTGGTATGCAACCAATTTTCAAGGGACCACCTGGCTTGCCAACCTAAATGGGTCTTTGGTCAAACAGACTGTGGCGTTGAAATTGCTCACAGCGAACACCTGAATAACCCAATTGTCTTAGTCCAGTGAAATCTGCTTTTCACCGCTGTTGTTAATGTTATTCACAAAGAAAGCCACTTCACTACTCATGTATATTTAACAGTGTGCAGGGCGACGCATTACGGTGACATTCTGGACCGCATGGCCTTGAACGCCTGTATATGCTGCCTATAACGAGGCGATGTTCAGGATGCATTATTCAGATCCTCGCATGCCTCCTAATAACAGAAAAACACATTTTCACTGAATATCTCTTCAACAGCGGGAGACAAGAAAACTGCTGCTAAGACAAAACCTAAATATATCCATTTGCTTTGACACATACAGCAGGGAAGCTGCGCACACACACAATAATCCAGCATGCATGCATAACCTGACCACCAACAATACACACACACACACACAAAGACACACACTCTCCCCTCCCCACACAGACATAAAAGCTCATTAAAAAACAAATAGTCATACTGAGCTTTACATTCTGCCTTTTCTGTCCCCTTTTTGTTCAAATCCCTAATGCATGTTGGTTGACAGCACTCAGATAGAGGTACATGCATGACAAATCACTCCAGCAATCAGACAGCACTAAGAAGTACATAAAAAACTTTACTGGCAACAACATGTGAACACAAAAATGTAAAAAAAATTAAATAAAAAAACAGCCTTGCGTCCCCAAGTGGGCTTGTTGAAGTCCGCGAAATAACTGCAACAACGTTATGGATGGTTTACACGGAAGCATGTAAGCTATGTTTGCTAGTCTTATGTAATATGCATGAGTTTTGACCATCAATCAGCATTTTGTGTCTATATTGTATATATATTAAACTAAACAACTTTTTATAATTCCACCTACTGCTAAGGTTATGCCATGTAAAGTAAGTCTATGAAAAGGTGATAATAATAGCTTAACGTGAGACACTCTGGCAAACACAGATGTTAGCAAAGACAATTAACATGAAAGGAAAATAGTTGAACTGGACACTGTAAAGAGTGTAACATTCACTAACACTATAGCAGATAGCATAAAGCTGGTTCACGCAATGCTTCATTTCCAGCTTTGGCAAATTCCCCACCTAAAACATATTTTTGTTGTATGTCGCTATCTTACAGAAACTACTCATTATAATAATATTTAGGATTATTTCCCAGAGTATCTATTAAAAATAACTAGCAGGTCGTCCTGGTGGAGCGGACGCCATCGCATGTACGAAGCGAATACTACGCTGCATTCACAGTGCTATGTGGAAGTGGGAATCATCAAATCCTAAAGAGTGGCTGTTGAACTGCATAATCTGTCACAGTTTATTGCTCTTATACTGATATTGCTACCGAATACGGTCTAAGACAGTTTGCTTAACGGAACTTTGTCACTGGCATCAGTTTCTTTTTTTTCGGCAATCACGGGAATATAGTGTATAGAAAGTGTTAAATCATATTTCCCGAGATACCTACAGTTTCTGAAGGCAACATGGTTGATGTAGGTCCTCAGCCTTCTTTGTTTTGCTGGCACTCACATTTCAACGCGCCTCTTAATTAAAGCCACGCCCCCCCCCCCACGCCAGATCAGGGCCAGAAGTCTGAAACTGAAAAAATGTAATCTGAAAGAAAGAAATGACTCAAGGATCATTCATTGTCAATCTGCATGGACTGCCTCGGCCAAGTGAAACACACATTAAGAAAAACTAGTTTGTAGTATGTTCAAATTTGTTAGATAGATAGAGCCAGCGCTAGAACATTGATATGTTATTTTGAAAGGATTAGTCGACTTCACAGACACATTTGCAAAAATAGACCCGCCTCCGCAACAGAGCTGGAACAAAATGTGGGATCGGGGAGTGGACATTAGGCTGAAGATTGGTTATCAAGATTGGTGTCCCTTGAAAAAAGAATACAGTCCTGTGTTGATACAGTCCTTGATAAGGAGGTGCACACCGTCGGCACAACTGTGATTTGAAAGGCATGTTCTGGGGGTCCATGGGCAAGCCCCAGTTCTTTAGGTACAACAAACATGAAGTGGAGCTCCCAGGAAGACTGTCCACACCCTTCAAGGTCAGCTGTTAGAGTCAGAGAACTGGACTTAGCAAACTCCTTCCTGCTTTTAACAAAATGAGCAGAAAGCAGAAAGTCTTATTTGTAGTTTCATTCTGATGGTCTGACCACAAACTATCCAGTCAAGGTCTGGTCAGGTCAAATCTTTTATGAACAGCTGTGTGATAATTTTCTATATTTGATCACTTATAAATTGCATTGACTTATGCAGAGAGTGGCTTTGTTTAATGTTTTACTGTCACAAAACAACTACAAAAAAACAATGTACTTTTACATCCATCATGAACGGAAAAAACCCTGCCCGGTCGGGACCTGACCTCGCAGTCCTCCGGAGGATTCTGTTTTTTTTTTCTTCTTTCATTTCGCCGCTCAGTTAGTATGACATGTGTGCTGCTGGGAGAGAATGCAAACACACACATGCATAATGCAGATCATATACAACTACATTGTTCACTGCTGGCAACTGCTGTAACGCCTTTGCATTCAGTGAACATGCTCACTATAGTACAGTAAATAAGTGTGTGTGTGTGTGTTTCTTGACAGAGGGACCCATCCGCGAATGTGCCTGGCTGGGACTGGAGATCTGTTAATCTGGCTGCGTTGCCGGGGGCCGCCGCTAAAAGTGTACCATGAAACTGCATCACGCCACTTGAGAAAACTTTGCAAAGCTGCAATCATGATGTCTGCCACACTGACAGAACTCACAAAACTGTGGATGTTCGAACGCTGAATGTACACACACATAAATACATTCATCTAACATGATTATATGTCCGTCACTGCGAAACTAAACTATGACACAACACCGCAGACCACAACCTCTGAATTGACCATACAGATATATAAATAAATAAATAAAATGCATTTTAATGTGAGAAGTTAATCTTATTTTGTGCACCAACACCAGTTAACACCTCGTTTTTAGTAGGTTTGAACCTATCGAGAGTAAAAAAAAAATGTTGATGATGATTCGACAAAATCCATTTTTCCTGCCAGAGTTTCAGAACATTTTCTTTCACCTTTGATAGAGAGTGTGCGGCATTGAGTGACAGGAACTATTATGGTGAAGAGTTGAGGTGACACCTCTGGCCCAGATTCAATTCCATAAAAATGAGAATTTAAATGCGGATCTTCGTTTGCTGAGCTACCAGTTTACCCTACAAAATCCAGGATATCCGCATGAATGAATTGCATATTACCCACCCTGTGAGACAGGAGTGAAAAAGAAAATAGGGAATGAGGTATGCAAAAGAGGGGAAACAGAGAAATTAGGACTGCCAGTATTTAAAGTAAATTCCATAAGCTTTAGGACAGACTATCAAAGGTAAAAGCCTCTGAAAATTATATTGAATTTAAAAAATCAATACACTATATTGATTAATTTCCATGAAATATCCATCATTTTCCGCTCTTGGACACCATCTAAAATCCCTCTTGTCACTATTTTCATTGAATGCATCGGCAAAAATTGCGCAGTCCACTCGGGCCACATACAAGTAGGTTCTTTTTTTCTTCAGGAGGAATAGTTAAACTTTCTCACTTTCTCTAAATGTGTCAATTTAAGACGCTACCCCTTTCATGTCTGTGCCCCTAAGTATGACACTGGAGCCATGAAGGCCATTAGCTTAGCTTAGCATAAAGACTGCAGAACAAACTGCAAGTTGTGGTTTTTATGGGCCATCACATGCTGTGTCTGTGCTTTTTTTCTTGGTGATCAGGGGCCAGTGCACACTTCCTGGAGCCTCGACAAACTCACAGTAATGACACGAGGAAATTACCCGAGCAGAAACAGTAACAGCACATAACACTCCCTTAAAATCAGAAATTGGTGTTGTTACACTTTTGTTTGTGTTTGGGTTAAACAAACCAGATGATGCATTGGGATGATTACTTAGATTTTAGAGGTGCTGGTAGGCATATTTTTAAACCCCAGAAAGAGCCAGACTAGCTGTTTCCTCCTGCTTCCAGTATTTATGCTAAGCTTGGCTAATTGCCTCCTGGCTGTATCTGCATAATTAGCACAAAGACTGTTGTAAAGCTATCCAAATATAGATAGGGATATACTGTGCAATGTAGATAAATTAAAGACAAATGGCTGATTTATTTATTTTTGCAACTGATTGATACTTTAATTGTTTTTGAATTTAATCAAGTAATAATTTAGTCTGTAAAGTCAATCAAGATTTACCAAAACGTGAGCTGACTTCTTCACATTGCTTGTTTGTCCGACAAAAAGGCCAAAACCAATTTTCTTAGCTATTACCCGGCAACTCATCATGTTTGAAAGTCCAGATAAAGCAACTGTTTGGTGTTTTTGCTTGATAAGTGACTTAAAACGATTAGATTATTATCAAAATGAATGAATTTTCCATCGATTAATCAATTTATCAACTACTTGTTTCAGCACTAAACACCAGTGACATTGTTACCATTACGGCTCACAGAAATCCCAAGTCTGTACAACCAGGAGTCCTCAAAATAATGAACCAATAAACTCATTTATTTATGACAGCTCATGAGAACATGCTGCTGCTTTGATTTCAACTCAGCTAATTGCAGATGAAAAGCACATTTAGACCCGCCGTTGAAGATGTTGCATCACTGTAATTAGTTTTGGATGTTAATAAAAAAAGAAGCTGAATTTGTAAAGCCTGTAACACCAGAGTTTTAAATTTAAGGAAATATGCCTATTCACTTTTTTGCAGATCAGAGATCGATAACACTCTCCACTAAAGCCTTTTCCACTATCCCTGCAATAAATGTGTCCAGTTATCTGTAATTATAGTGACTATAAACATCATAAATGGGGACAGCTGTAGCTTTTTGTTTTTGTTCTCTTTATTTTTAGGCCACTTTTCAACCATTCGATTTATAAGGAGCCTGAATCTCACAGTTTCTCACAAGATGTCATTATGAAACAAGAATTCCATTTGGTCTATATGGGGTTGCTGAATGTCACATTTTACATATAATTGCTTATCATTATTGATTATCCCAATAAATCATCATATAAAGCCTATTTTGGTATAAAATCAGCCTATTAATATTCATTGCAAATACAAATTTGATCAGCATCTTGCCGATAGCGTCAGAAAAGGCTAAATAACAACAACACAGGGCTACTGTTTCAAAATCAAAGAATATATTTCCAATTCTCTGTCAAAATGAGCTAATGGAGGCAAATAGAAACAGCTGTTTGCGGCATGATGCTCTCTCATCATCTTTTTCCCCTCCATTTTTCAAATTCAAACAGCTTCATCAGCATGACCATAATGACATACAGTACAAATATTGACAATTACAAGAGACATCTATATTATACATTTTAAATATAGCATTGTGTATATACTGTATACTGTACATTTGCTTACTTTCCAAGGAGAGGAAGATTCTCTTTGCTGAACATGAGCAAACAAATACAACCCTCTCTCTCTCTCTCTCTCTCTCTCTCTCTTTTCTCATTTCACTGTGTACACTGTGTCGTTTCGTTTTCTTCCATCCAACCTGTATTTTCATCCACCGCCACTCTCTCCATAAAGAGAGCTTATTCACTTTCACTTGCTCTTTTTTTCCCTCCATTACCTCTGTGCTGAGGCGCACAGCTCCCAGACCTCTTACAGCAAATCACCATCCAACATGGTAAATGAAAGCTCCTGCCCACGCTCAGGACACACAGAACCGCCTCAACTCTGACTCAACCTCTCCAGGTCCAATTAGTGAGGCCACCCGCCACGAAGTGCGCTCATTCACAGCTGAAAAGAGGCCGCACAGCTTTTCAAATATGACGTTTTTTTTTCAGACAGGCCCACTCTGAGAGACACAGGGTAGGAACACTGGGTCACCGAGCAATACTTGCAACTAATGAGGGAAATAAATAGGGAATAAAAGACATGAGAGCGGGGGAAAACATGTGGCGTGTTCTGCGTGCGGCCGAGCAAGCACGGCGAATTCAGAGCCTTAATTTCCCCGCTCCTCATCTCGCCCGCGTCACACTCACTCCTGGATTGTCACGCACCGGGTTGTGCAGCTTTACAGAGTAGCAGCACAGATTCCCACCGTGCAGGGTGCCTGTGAACTATGAGACGTAGATTCACTCCCTCACTTAAGTCTTTGATTTGTCTGTGGGGCACTTTAGAAAACCGTGGTCCAAACCTCTTTGATAAGTGGGTATAAAATAGAGACAGTCTCTGATGTTTCTGTCTGAAGCTGACTTTAATTTCGGCACACGCTTACTGTCAAAGTGTTCTGGTTTATTGAAATACACAATATAGAATGGCATGTGAAAAAAAAACCACCAGACAGAAACCTAGAGCCAACTACTAACTAACGGCAGGGCACGGATACATTAGAGTAGACCACTCTAGTTTACGTTAGCCATCTGTGTGTCTGTGCTATAACCGGGGGCTGCACGGTCTGTGTAGGCTACGTTTTGATAGTTTGTTTGTTGGACAAAATCCAAAGCGGCATAAACGAGAGAAATGACCTTCACCTTAGTCTCGTTCTCCCCCGCAGCCAGGGGACCGCCAAGCAGGGAATAGAGCGGTCGGCTCGGCAGCTGCTGCAGCAACTCAAAATTCAGCCAGCACAAACCCCAGCACCCGGAGTCACAGGGGACCGGTGGAGGGGTTGGCTCTAACCGGTGTAGCTGCAGCAACATAACCTTTGCCGAGGGCAGTTAGGGTTTGATAGTGCTCTGGTTGAACTGCTAACTCCGTCTGTCTACTCGGAGCTGACCACGCTCTTCTGCCGGTAACGCGGAGGATGAGGCGAGGGTGCAGGCCATTTCCTCCTTTCTGCAACTTTGGAATGAATCCAATACACAAACTATGAAAACACATACATACCATGGATGTAATATTGTAAAACCCAGCAGTGCAGCTCTATTTCTTCTTCCTCTGGACTGAGGTCAGACTGGAGCTACAGTGACTCACTATCGCCTCTAGAGGAACAAATAGTATTACAAGACAGGACTGGCCTGGACTAGGCATGCTAATGCTAATTTCAGTAGATATCTCAGCAACACAATGTCAACACTGTTACCTCTTCGCAATCTCTTTACTAAAATTCTGGCCATATCTAAAACAGTGCGTCTTTAACCACCCCAATGACCACCAACTTTATGAGTCGGCCTTCTTTGACATTGCCAAGCTCAGAGGTCGGGTTCATCACTAGACCCCCAGGAATTTTGTTTTAGAAGTTCAGCAGCCAAATTCTCAATTCTAAAGCAAATGACACTGATTAATCACCCGGAGTTTGCCTAAAAAGTTAATAAACCGCAGACCGTTTGGTGTTCGATCATTTCTATTTGGTAATATGTGTAATTTAGTTCATTGCTGTGACAGCAACAATAACTGTATTTTACCACATCATAATGCTGATTTTCCAACCATTGGTTATGGCATTATTGCTGGGCAGAATAATACTCTGTCTGCCATGACATGCTGTACTGAAGGTTTCCTCTACACTGGTGACTCTTTTCAGCCATCTGAAGGCAGCAGGTACCCGTTCCATCTGCAGCCTCAAACTAGAGTTATGTTGCGCTCTGTCAGGCCACAATCCCTTCTTTCTGACCCCACCACGTGCCCATGTGTGCCACAGCTGCACCAAGGAAGTCTGGCCTCAAAATTACGAAGAGTTCGTATGGTATGCTCTGGGCCGCACGCTGTATTCTTGTGTTCGCACAGTTCATTATAAACACTAATATGCATGTAGTGGTCGGGGCAGTTCCAAGTTATTAGTTATACATTTGTTTTTCTCCGCCTGAAGGAAACGGACGTGTGGCGTGAGAAAAGTGTCAATTGTGTGAGCTACATGGTCAATGCGTGAGAATTGGCAGGCCTGCACCCAAAGGAGGTAAAACAGGCTTGAAACCTTTCAGCCTGTTATTTAGTCTTTAAACAGCTTGACAAAGGAGTCCATTGTCATTGTCCACATTTACAACATACATGATGCCTAACCGCTATGGAGTTGAGTGGGCCTCACAAGGACAAGAGCTGTATGAAAAAGATGATCAGCAGAAGTAGTTGTAACATCGTACATATCTGAAATACCCTCACAGCATTTAGAACTACTTGCTTCAAACTTTGGCAAACACGCAACTATATGACAGTACGGAAAGGCAACACGCTGACTGCAGGTGAGAACAACAGATGAACAGGAGCTACCTTGACAACCAGGAAACATATGGTTCTCTCCTTCTTTAATCTCCCACAGTCAACCTCATCAAGTACAGCATGCTCCTCTACACCTAATTCATTTGGGTGAACTCCTTCAATCTGAATGAAGCATAGATGTTCCTTTTAGCTGTAGCAGCTTTTCCTCCCCTGCTTAAGATCAAAAAAAGACCCAGTCGCCAATTACTGTCTCAAATCCCTTCAGATCAGTCAACTGTAATTAAGTTGGCAAAAAATAATTGTAAATATTTTACGACCTTTAAATGATTCATATCCCTCTGATATGCCGTGAAGTAGAGACCCACATGGTTCATTTAGTCGTTCAAACAGAATTCATATGAAACAAAGGCTTGTGTTAGGTGGAGAACATTATCATTACCACGATGAAGGGTAGTTACAAGTTCGATTCAACAAGATAGAAGGAATTAAAACTGAACTCGGAATTGTTACAAGTAAAATTGACCTAATACTCGACTGCTTGGCCACAAACAACAACACTGTTGTCATGAACGGGGAAATTAGCTTTAGAGAGCAAAACCGTTTTTTTGTAACAGGCTGTAAACGTGTTTATTTACTGCCTTAAAGTTGCAATATATATGAAATTTTGTTTCCTCTTCATTCAGACACACATCCCATCGTCTATGTTTTCTTACGTTCGTGCAGTAAGTACAGCAGTACACATTCTTCCACAGACGCCCTGTTTGTTTACTACAGTGTTCACATGGAAACGCTCTGATTAGCTTTATATTGACAACCCTTGAGCACGTTTGTTTACCGGGGTCGCATATTTGTGCCTATTTGGTGTCAATGCGCATCACATTTACCGCGTACCTGCTACGGCTAAAGTGTGTGTACTTTGGGGAGCTGTAGCAAACGCCACGTCAACTAACTGCCCGTCAGTTGAAAAAGAAATTGAAGCGTGCGTCGAGGTATGTAAGTGGAGCGCATGTTACATTTGTTGTGCTGCAACAAACACCTACGAGCCAACGCGGCGAGTAGAAACTCCGGTTACACGAGAGAACCCGTTGTGTTTTTTCACCACTATTCCACCAAGGAGCTTTTGACTTTTGTTGTGTCATTTATTTTAGTTGCCCTGCTTTCAGATATTTCTCCTTACTTGTAAGATTGACTGGAAAGTCATCCTTCAACAGTAGGATGACTTTCCAGTCAAAAACAGGTATAGCACTATGGTTTTAATAGAAATGGGATTGACTAAACAGTTGTTCTATTAGTTGCGATTGAGCAGTTGTTCATATCAGTTATATTTTTTATTATATATTATACAGTATATGATTATATATAATAATATCGGCCTATTACTTCACATTTGAGTTTTTTTAGTTTTTGCTTTTATATACATTCTAGGCATAGACTGTATAAAAATATGGACGTAGTCTCTGTCACCCGTAGGTTTCCGAAGAGCCGCTGTGAAGCTCAAAGCGGGCGGCTCAGGGCGGCGCCATCCTGGCAGGGAGACCGCTGTCCAACTCCCGGCTAATCCAAAAACGGGTATTGTAGGCGGCCTTAATTTAAAATGGTGGGTTATAATAGTTTTAATTATTTCTGCTGTGAAGTTGGGCATTTTTTAAATGTGGGTCTCTGGAGGTTGACAGGTGGCCATTTGATGAACTGCAGTTTTTTGCCACTTCTGCCTGGGCTTCAAAGCTCAGCCGCAGAGGTTGCTGCTTGGTCCTAGGCGTGTTGGTGTTTAGGTGTGTAGATGTTTGCTGCAGTGCGCCAAAAGTGATCATGTGCTCCATTTACAACGAGTACCTATACGCATGCGTAGATATGAGTCAAATCGTAGGGTGTATTGTTTTGATGTTGCACACGTGTGCCGTTTGGTAAAAACGGAATTGTGAGTAGATATAATATAGAGCGTTTAGATTTTGTGAAAGAAAGATGAAACAATGTATATGAACACCAGTATTACACATTATATAATTCAAAGAAAATGCATGTTGAAGAAAACTACAGTTTATTAAAAATGTGGGTTTTATGTACGTAGCACAAGTTACTCACCAAAGCAATTACTGAAATATTAAACTAAAATCAGGTCAAACCGTGCAACAAGCATAATCAGTCAGACAATCATGCAGGTGGTGAACAAGCGGTTTCCAGTTTAGCCGGATTAGCTGCCCATTAGTTACCGAGAACTGATCGCCTGAGCTACAGTATGTAGATAAAACATAATTTCCCTTTATTCTAAAAGCCATGTTCTCCCTTTAAATATATTTTGAGCTGCTAAATTACTAAAATGTGTATATTTTCAAGATATAAGGATCTGACACAACAGCAGTGATATATTTCATACTCAAGGACTGCTTTCATTGATTGCCGAGCTACTGAAAGACCACGTTCTCTTGAGCTGAAAACATCAAAGGCTGCTCTTATTCATCTTAAATAAACTGAGCTCACTACAGTATTCAGCAGCACTCTGCTGATGCCCTTTCACCCTGAGGGCAGGAATGATAGGCATGAAATTAGAAATGTCTTATTTTTTGCAATTGAGTTGATGAAATTCTCTTTCCACATGAGTTTGTGAAGACAGCTGCCCAAGGCCTCAGTAAATTCTGAAAGCCCTCATACATTCGGGTGGAGTTTTGAGACCGGCGACATGTGCAATATTATAACGATGGTCACTGGGACCCACTGCATATGGAGAAAATAAATGTATTTCAACTGGAAAAAGAGATGGGGTTATATAAAATAACTGCTAGCTACATTTTTCCAGTCACAGTTTTACACTGTATGTGTCAAAACAAATGCGGGGCGTACCATTTTGTAATGAAAGGCTTCAGCTGAGTGTCAAAGTGAGGATTGTCAAGTAGAATATCTCTCTGACTTTGACGAGCACCCATACACAGACACACAGTATCATGTCTTGCTGAAAGCAAGTTGCAGGGTCGTAGTCTCTCTATGAGAAAAGTCAATTGTAGAAGGAGTTCCTGATATAAGTGTTGGTGACAAAAAGAAATAGGAACTGGTGCACCCGTCACAGCTGGGTGGATCGTCCAGTCTCCTCTCTGAAAAAAATGTAAAATAACAGTTTTTGTCAAGATTTTGTTCAGCCAGAGTCTGAATAACATATGCAAGCGCTGCACAAATTTGATCAGTGACTATATTGTTTAGCCGACAAGCTAACTAGCATTATAGTTAGCACTCCAGCCTTCTCTCTGCCGGCCCTTTTTCTTTTCAGTCTGTCCTATTTTGAAAAAAAAAAGTGTATAGTAGTAATATGGTACAGGACTAAAGATGTTCTAGCACTTTAACCTTGATTAAAAAAAAAAAAATGGTTTTCTCATTGAATAATCACAACATCAACACCCATTTCATTCTGATGGTATCGTGATATCAATCACAATCTTTTTAATGACAACGCACATTGGTAATGGCCTCCTCTCTGGCGCCACCCAGAGGACAAACTTGATGTTTGTAGCCCCAGCTTTCTCCGTTTGGTTATTCCAGACTAAGAATCAACCCAATAAGAATATCAATATCTAATTATTATTGGTGTATGTGAACAAAAAAATAAACAACCGATGCTGTTGCTAATCTGTAGAAAGTGACAATAATTATAGGGATGCGTGCTACAAATTACAGTGATTAAAGTGGGGCCCAGAGCAACATCGTTTCAGACAAGGCCAGACAACCTAACTGTGCCCACGCTTGTGTCTTTGGCCGACTAAGAAGAGAACACATTTTGTGTTAGGAAAGGTTATTTGGCCACGTCCGCCGTTCATGGATGTAGTTATATCGCCGTTGCACAAAATGCCGCCTTATTTTTGACAACTCACAGAGGAGATAACAGCTGCACACTCTGACTTCGCAAGCCCAAAAAACTCTGTCTACACGTCAATACTGAAAACTGATTTCCTGAAGATATTTACCCCGATTGACAAAAGCTCCGTTTTTTGATAAAATAGACCTAAAACGCGGTTTGGGTGTGGACGAAAGCCTTAAACAGACACAATGCGAAACTGTAATCCTGGTCATAAAGAGATACCAGAGAAGCATGACAAGAGGGACAGAATAAAGTCAGTGGATGTGTAGGGGAAAGACACAATAAGTGTGCAAACACTGTTATTTGGCCTGTTTTTTTTTTTTTTTTTGCCTCAACTATTTCCAGCTAAGCAGGCTTGCAGAGGTCACCTCATCAGTCACTGAGTTAGGACTCTTACAATGTTTTCATGACCCCAAATATTCCTGATATTTCAGCAAATGTTGCAGTGATTTATACTATACTTTGTAATAGTATCTAATTGGTGGGATATTGGTACAAGTAATACTAAAACCTAAACTTGAAATAGTAATTTTTATGTTTTCTGCAACAACTGGGCTTATTTCTAGTGAAGTTTTAGCGCTACCTCAGCCGAGATTCCAAGCAAGTTGAGGCGATCGCAAATAGTAACGTGAAAAAAAAACAACCCCACTGCAGACCACTATTTGATCAGAGACATTTGTCATCCTGCAAAACCCCGCCTTTTTTTAAGTAGCAAACCGCCGTCAATAGAGATCCCATTTTCTTCTGAGATTCACTGAACTAAGTGACGACACTACTGAGGTTAACATTTGCATTTATAGCATCCAGTGATGTTATGAATGCACAAATGGAAAGAGATCCAGTCTAAATGTGTCCCACTCATTCCCTGCTGTTGTTTTATATATATATATATATATATATATATATATATATATGAAGAGAATAAGAAAATCACATGACTGGCATCCACCAACACGACCTAAAAGATGCATTTACAGTCAAATTGCATGATGCTTCTGTATCTTCACGTGTGTCTGTCTGTCACGCACGCACACACACACACACACACACACACACACACACACACACACACACAC